>JBBPPA010000355.1:0-24185 GCA_038091735.1 Leccinum pellstonianum | reverse complement strand
TTGAGGGTAGTAGTTGACCATCGAAGGGCCACGAAGTCGCGCGCGGAGGTATTTGGCGCCGGTGCGTGCGGACGTGGGGTTATATGCGGTTTTGAAGATGTCACAGCGTGCTTTCGTGAGTGCGGCCAGTCGCCCGGGTGTCACGGCTATTGCGGTCATGGTACTTATGGCCGCGAGCGCGAGCACCAAGTGGGCCTGGTGGCCAGTCCCACTGGCAATTAGCCGACGTCGCACTCCGACGAACTCCGCGGACGACGCCGTACAGCCGGATTCTGCCGGAAAATCCATACTCCAGTACTACTATCGTCCTCCTTTCCTCGAGTGTGCATTATTGTAATATCGACGATCGGACAGTTTTTCTAATTGCAAAATGGGGGCGGGTATGCGGTCCCGCTATATATTTACATCCCATAATAAACGGACGATTGGAAGAAACCGAAGCATAGTGGCAAGTATAAATACGATCCAGACTACAGGTGAAGGAAAATGATAACATTAGAAATAATATCGGCCAAGATATATATAAAATTCCTCAGGCCTGTTACAAGTTGTTACAACGCCCACCTCACGATGTTGTTCTCTTTGTCCTCTTCGTTCTCGAACACATGGTAGCGACGACTGGCACAATGCCACTTCACGTTCGCTACGGCCGTTTCGACCAGAGTTTCAGCG
This sequence comes from Leccinum pellstonianum, assembly GCA_038091735.1. NCBI lineage: Eukaryota > Fungi > Basidiomycota > Agaricomycetes > Boletales > Boletaceae > Leccinum > Leccinum pellstonianum. Next base: position 23,513 of record JBBPPA010000355.1, on the reverse strand, counting down.
TAGAAGGTGAGGTATGCATCGATTTCCGGGTTGAAGGACGGCAAATCGCGCACACATGCGCGAAAACGCTCCAGGCGGGCTTCGACCAGCTTCCCGGAATGATCAAGTGCCCCCTGCAAATCCAGATGGCAAGTCTGGTTATCATTGCGAATGACTGTCAAGATGTTGGTGAATGCCTTGTCGAACTTGTATTCCTTTCCATAAGAATAGACATCCTAAAGGAACATAAAGTTAAAATCATGAAAATTTGGTAGACCTGTTGCCCCTCACGTTTGTAATAATCATTATATCCATTACAACGTGTTCCATTTCTTGTAAAGCTAGATGAGCCAAGACATCGTCGGGGATATTCAAGGAGCAGCTGGACTGAAGCAGAGTGAAGGCTACAAAAGCACCGACCCCAGCTCGCCGCACGTTCAAGTACAATTGAACATCGCTTGTGTTCAATTGTGCTTCTCGCTCTCGCCCTTCTTGTACCATAGCAAATAACCAGTTCTCGTTGTCAGTGACGAATCGGGGCCAATGAAAGCCCAAAGCTGTTCTCACTCTGGGCACGATATCCCTACATTCGAGATGGTAAGTTCGGCGAAACGAGATACGAAACGAAAAGGTCAACCGACTTCTGTATCAATGCCAAGAGAGGATACTGTACTATGGGTTTTGTATCATCGCGAAGTGAGTCCACCCACGAATGTGCGAGAACCAGTGCTTCTTCCTTTGGACAACGTTCGCTATGCCAATCGTCTGAGCTCATGGAAAGAGGAACAACAGAAGTAGACATACATCATATCATCGAGTACAAACGCTACCGCATTCCAGATCGTAAGCGCCAACAACCATTCATAGGGAGCACGTGGCCACCACATGGCAGAAAACAAAATCTCTTCAGCTCCCTCCGCCATCTAATAAAAAAAGGATCAGAAACGATAGACCCGGGCCGACAGATAATATTTCATGATTACCTTTGCAGTGTCACCCTTAAGGTTCTGTATCCATGCCCTGAATGAAGCTTCGACTTCCTTGAAATGGGGATTGAGTTCTATGCTCCCAGGTTTCTTGTCAGACAGCAGTGAGAGAAAGTCGGCGGGAAGACGATACGTTTGGGTGGACATCTGGGGGCAGGGCTGTTGCATTGACACGACATGTATTATATACATCTCAGAGGGTTAGAGATGTCATCTTATTACCGAGACATGTGGTTCGTGTTGGGTTCGTGGCATACCGGTAGATACTGATTCCCGACTGCCCCGATAGTGGATGACGAAGCTCAATGTCCAACTTGAATCAAGTTGCACACGGAGATGAAACGTGTACAGCAACCTCCCGGGCCGAGTCTCACCCTGATTCTGAATGAGGACGAAATGCGCTACGCGGGATATTGAAGAAAGCAAGAGATAAATAAAAAATGATTGGACATCCAACCCAAAGTGTACCTTTTCCGCCGATTCTCGTGATCGTTCACACTAGATGCACGGCCTGACATCGTCGGCATATACCTTGTTAACATGCATTTACAATATTATGTTCACTGTTCATCTCTCGTGTAATTATCTTGACGTCCGATCAACAAAAATTGAACAGTGACTCAGGTAACCCTGATAACTGTTAGCTACTTTAGAGTAGCCCCAGTATTCCCAGTAGACACCGCTCAACGCTCAAGCTTCAAGCTTCAATAAATGAATGGGTTTGTTTTAATTGGCATGACGATCATGGCTAAAAACACCGTAGTTGAGACACTGCAACTACCCATTTCCCACCCTCACAAACGTGCCCTTGCCTCTACTAGTGTTACTGCCACGGTGATGAAAATATATCCTTCGAGTCAGCATACTCGCCAGGCCCCAGGCTGTTCCGCAGCCTGTATCTTGAAATCAACAGCTCCGAAAACGCCTCGTGCGTCTACGCAGACGTTGAGGAGTTTTGATTGACGTTGCAGGTGCAGATTGATCACCACGTTCGCAAACTCGCGCACGAATTGCGCGTGTTGGTTGTCCCGCGCGTCCGCACCCGAAACGAATCGCGCCGTTTCGTGTCGGTTCACGATCCCAGCGGATGCTCGTACCTTGAAAATTTTACAATTATCAGAGACACACCGGTCGGGTCAGGAGCAGAACGGAGGCAAGCAGAAAACAAAAACATAACTTTGGCCACCATCCTCTGCGTCTCATTCCGATACTCGCTGGCGAGCCACTCCCCTGATTATGCTCTACCAGATCCAACGTCTGCTCGTACGTCCGCATCGACTCCAGCAACGATACGGTGTACGGATACACCCGCTTTACGTCCTTTCCCATATTCGTGATCATATGCGGCACCTGAACGTTCAACCACAGCAGGTTCCAAACCTCCCTGAACACCGTGATCGTCTGCGGATCAAAGCTAACCGCGAGCCAGAACCCGAACCACGGAGCCGGACGATCTCATTCAGACGTCCGTTCACAGCCACGAGTCGAAGACCGGTCAGGCGTCGAGCTTCTTGCGGAACGCGGTTGATTCGGACTGCAGCTTTTGACCCTCTGCATATAATTCCCAACCTGTCCGAGCACCTCTTCGACACATTTCATGTAGGTCAGGAGTTAATCGATTTGTAGAGCCCAGGTGACAGCCCCCGCGATCGGCGGAAGATTCCCCATCTGAGACATGATGTCATTGTGATATGCTTCCGAGAACTGGTATCGAGTCTTGAATTGGAAATGACGGCGTCAGCCAGCACGTTTAGAGAGGAGAGACGCGATACGCGCCTTATCGTGTAGACGTTCGATGTGGTCCATGACAGAGTCGATGAGTAGCGTTTGATACTCGGATGGCACCTCGAGTCTGGGAGTTGATCGGGATCTTTTGCATGTCGTGTAAGCTCAAGGTACGAAAAGACGACGGCTTTGTGAATGGAGGCCGGATTGTAACGATTGTCGACGACCCCGGCGGCACGACCATCATGTGACGAGTCGAAGGCCGGCATGCCACCAGTGGAATCATGACTCGTCTTGAGCTGCAGGTCCTACTAATGGGCCTCCATCCTGAGGATTCAGAGTGGCGGAACAAATAGATCTCGCCATCAAATGAAGGCATGTGGCCCGCCGATTCAGGAAGCCTCGCATCCGCTGCCCACTCAGTTGAGCTGTCAGAGTCAGGGATGACTCGGAGGCTCACTATCAGACTTCCTCCCTTCGCTTCCCCGTGGCGCCGTCAACCCTCCCCGTACAGCAGCCGGCATGGCTATCCTGAGCGACGAACGTGCGAACAGCTGCATTGCTTGAAACTTGGAAACGACATCCATCATATTGTAGACCCGATGGATTGTTGACGCCGCGCACGTTCGACTCGGAAGAAGTTGCTCTTACATAATAAACTCAATGTCTGCGACGAGACGGACGACCTCGACGCGCTTGACACGCCTGGCAGCAGAGGCTAGCCCGTACAATAGCGCAGTCACACTTTACCAACTCCACACCACAGAGACCCCCACTGCTCAAGCTGAGCCGTCCCCCACACGGCGACGATCTTGTCGCGTCAAACAAGACCCCTTGGATGTAGACAAATCCTTCCCCGTGCCGGTGGCCTTTGAGCCTTCCGCAGCGCGCACCGTGGCAAATCCGAAAAGGGAGACCTTCAAAGGGGATGACAACCTCGAACTTGAACCCGGCGACGGCGGCACCTCCTCGGCTCGGCGTTCACCCAAGAAGAAACCCACGAGCAAATCCAAGGCGGTTGCACGCCCGCTGGATATCCCGCTCGCGTCTCCCTCCAGGTGGGCGGACATGTACGCCGCGATCAAGGACATGCGTTCGCGCGTCGTGGCGCCGGTGGATACAATGGGGTGTGAGCTGGCGCATCGCAAGGAACGGGATCCTAAGGTACCTTTGATTTATGTGGTGTTGCGCTCTCACCATCTCTTTTTGTTTCGTTTGTCCTGTTGCGTGGGCTGCACGGCACTACCAATTCACAACGCAGCGACACGACAAATATCCTCATTTCGTTTCGTTTCGTTTCTGCTTGTCCCCTTAGACCCGCTTTCCTTGGCGCGTATTAACTTGTGTTCATTCTAGAACCAACGTTTCGCTACACTCGTTTCGTTGATGCTCTCCTCGCAGACCAAGGACGAGGTGACAGACGCGGCGGTCACCAAACTACAGAGTGCACTCGGAGGCACACTTTCCGTACAAGCGATGTTGGACGCCGACGATGCCACCATCTCGGAAGCTATCGCCAAAGTGGGATTTTGGAGGAAAAAGACGCAGTACGTTTGAGTTGAGATGCATCACACCATTGCTCACAATGATGACTCGGATACGTATTGTGTTGGCGACACCAAAGATACATCAAACAGGCTGCTCAGCGGTTACACGACGAGTTTGACAACGACGTCCCCAAGACGGTGGAGGAGCTGTGTTCGCTCCCTGGCGTGGGGCCCAAGATGGCGTTCTTGACGCTCCAGGTAGCTTGGAGGTTGTACGTGGTCCTTTCTCGATCCGCACATGTATGAAAAGTTGATTGCTCGGTCTCATGACCCCTTTTTCGCCTTCCGCCTCCCCTTCGAACACGCGCGGGTACACATCCAGAAACGTGGGAATCGGTGTCGACGTCCACGTCCACCGTATCACGAACCGATTAGGATGGCACGCACGACCGACGCGGACTCCAGAAGAGACAAGGTGAGGTGATCCTTCCCTCTCCCTTTCCGCCTTTCGCAGCAGAGTCTGTGGACCTACTTTGCGCACCGTGGAACTGACTGAATTCTTTCCCCGCGGTGCGTGCACACAGAGTCAACCTTGAGTCTTGGCTTCCAAAGGAGCTACATGGCGAAATCAACCATCTGCTCGTTGGATTCGGACAGGTGAGCAGATTCGGAGGATAAAATTGATCTCTTGTCTCTGATCTTCACTTTCACATCTTCCTCGCGGGCAATACGGGACTGACGTTCTAGACCATCTGCTTACCCGTCGGTCCGAAATGTGGCGAGTGCACGTTGAGCGCGGATGGTTTGTGTCCGAGTGCACGCGCAGGCAGTACCAGGATCAAGGCCAAGGCTAACTTCAAGATTATGACTGAGCCTAAGATCAAAAGCGAGATCAAAGTGGAGATATCCTCGCCATCCAAGTCTAGGTCGAGGCGAAAGCCCAAATCCGAGCCCGAGCCCGAGCCGAAGTCCGAGGTGGAGATTTCGGTCAGAGAGGGGTCTGGACCTAAGATAAAGATTGAGATTGAGGAGATGTTGAGGAATTCGGGTGCTGAAGATATGGGACTAGGACCTAGCTTTAGTTGATATTTTCTTGCTATGTTAACCTTTTCTGCCACTTGCCCTTTCCTTTCTTACATGCACAGTACATGATGCACTAACTCTATTTCAAACTCAAACTATCCAACCATATTTACAGTTTACAACTGGTTCATTGCCATGTCCCAAAATCCCTTTTCGAGATGCACACACCTCTTCCAGATATCCAGCAATTCTGCATATCGCATGGGTGAGGGGGGATCTTCAGCTGCCCGAGCTTCAATCATTTCTTTACATCAAGTAGATCACATCAGAATGTAAGAGGAAAGAAAGGCAGGGAAGAGACAAATGAGCCCAGACGCACCAAGACCAACGACCACTGCCTCTTGATAGACCGAGCCGGCATAATCTTCCATCCATGCAGTGTACGGATTCTCTGGTTCCCATTTGACCCAAGCATGCCCGAGGAACCCAGACTTGGATTTGCCTGCTTCCTTCTTAAGCCAGAGGCCGATTTGGCCATACCCTATCAGGCACGCGGCGAGTACCACCAGGAGCTTCATTGTGTCCCCTTGTACGCGCACGCGAGTGAAACCGTTACATTACACGAGAACACGTGTTACGTCGAGGGGGGAGCGAGAGTGAGACATAAGCCGTGTCAATAAATGGAACGTCATCCGCACCTTGTACGCCCACATCAATGAGGAACGCGCCGTACGCCGTCGTCGCCGGGGACTCGGGCGTCCTCTCGAGCTCTTCCAACGTGATGCCGAACTGCGCGCAAAATTTCGCGTGTAGGGAGCTCTCAGCCGTAATGTTCAGCACGACCTTTGCTGCGGAGGCGATGGACGTGAAATCGCTGTGGGACTTGGCTGCCAATAGCCTGCCCGGCTTGCGTCGTCTTTGTTTTTTTGGTGAAACGGGAGGGACCTACGCATATGCTCTGGCATAATACTTTAAAAATAGATAGTCCTGTCTGGCTTGGAGGTAAGGATCTGCAACCGTGGCGAGTGTGACGTAGGAAAGCACACGCACTTGATAAAGTGGATGAAGGATGACCTGTCGAGCGTACCCTTTCCGAGTTGAACGACGAAGTCATGTCGGACGAACGCTTTCCACAGCTCCGCCGTGCTTTGAATGAACTTGTGTGTCAGTGGGTATGGGTGTGTGGGCGTCCGCCTACGGGGAGAACGCTCTAGCACGCATACATTATGTTAGCTCAACGTGCTTACGGTGGTACGACGAGCCTCGACACTGAGTGGAGATGGTTCACCGGGCCAAATCCATTTCCGATGGACGGGGCAGTTTCGATGGCGAGATGGGTGTACGACGTCGCACGGGAGACTGCTTCTTCCACTGAAGAACACGATAAATTAGAATGAATTACCCTGGTTGAGACAATCTTTACCTGAAATTCCATTCCCGAGCTCACACGCGAGCGCAGAGCTCAAAGTACACCCCGTCCCGTGCGTACCATTTGATTGAAGGCGGGGACGAGGGTATAGAATGATCACATCAACGCCACGTCGACAAAGCACATCCACAACGATATCCGTGACCTCTTCTACCTTGCCCGTCTGAAGGATATCAATGTCTTCCAAGAGAAACGCCGAGTCGACTTGCAAAGTCGCACCATCGGGTACTTTGAGATGATGAACGTCACTCAATGAAACACAAAAGTGTCCGCCCTTGAGCAAAACAGCTTCTGATCCAAGTGTCAGCAGGTTCTGTGCTGCCGCAACCATGTCGTTGAGAGACGCAATATGGCATGGGAGAACCCGTGCTTTGAGCAGCAGCTCTGCCTCCCTCTGGTTCGGCGTGATGAGCGTGGAGATGGGGAACAGCTCCTCTATGACCGTGTCGACAGCGTCTGGCTGTAATAAGACGTGCCCCGACGTCGAAACGCAGACAGGATCGCAGACGAGCGGCACCCGGCCCCGCGTGCGAAAGTGTTCTCGGAGCGTCGACGATATCGCCCTGGTATTCTCAGCGGTAAACAGCATGCCGGTCTTGATTGCGTGTACATCGATGTCGTCGAGTACAGAGCGCATCTGGAGTCGTTCCACATGAGTGTCTGAGACGCGGACTTATTGCCAAGGAAAAAGTACACGCCTGTTGCGCTACGAATTCGTGCGGCACGCCTTGTATCGCCTGAACGCCGGTAGTGTTCTGTGCCGTCATGGCCGTAACGACGCTAGTACCATAGCACCCGTGCGCCGCAATCGTCCTAAGGTCAGCCTTTTGGTTGGTCTTCAGTCACGAACGGCTAAGTGAATGTGGATCATAGACACCTGAATTCCCGCGCCGCCGCCTGTATCCGTGCCAGCTATGGTTAAGATAGTCGTCACCTTCTTCGACATCGTGACTGTGAAGGCAGTTGAGCTACGAGATACACGAACGTGTAGTAGGGTCGCAGGCGCACGGTAGCCGGTCCGCAGACGTTGTTTATTTCTAAAGCTTTTGCCAAACACCCAAAACAGGAAATCAACGCTTTCACAAAAAATCCACCATGTCCTCTTCGTCCGATCTCGAAACTGGAATCTCCCAGCAAATAATCCAGAAAAAGAAAAAACTCACCAAGAAAAAGTCTACTAAATCCAAACCTGCTGTAGTCCCCGCGCCAGACCACGGCGAGAAGAACGAGGGAGACGACCCTCATTGGGCATACAAACCTCCAGAAGGCGCTGTATTGCTCGACCACACCATCGACGCCGGAGTGTTCGAGTGGGACGCAGTCAATGATGACCCAGACACTGAGATTTGGCTAATCCGCGTCCCAGATTCGGTACGCACTCCTTACTCGAGCTCCGTCCTGCCGCCTTACCGAACAGTATACGGACCTGTAGATCAAAGCGAAACACCTCGAAGGACTGGACATAGACCCTCCCTCCTCATCACGGACAGCCCTCATCGGGAGTCTGGCAAGAAAGAACACTACATACGATATCTGGTCCACCGGCGAAGATGACGCAGAGCTGGCAGGTGGCGACGAGCTCCGTGGGCTGTCATGTCTACTTCCACGCAAGAGCAAAATGGGAAAGCTATACCTCGGTAAAGAAACGCGTCCCGTCTATCCACACGGTCTTTTACTCACATCCTGCACTAGCTCCGAAACCGGTATCGCGCCACATTGTTGTTTCTGCGCAACCTTCGGTCGCGACGCCTGCAGAAAACTGGACGGTCGTTCACCAGAATCCCCCACGCCCATCTTACCCAAAGGACGTGCTCAAGCATGCCTTCGTGCCGTATGGTGCACGGTCCGAGAAGACTCAGTCGGAAGACTTGTCGATGGACGTAGACGCTACCGAAACCTCAGTGGACAAGCCCGCTGACGATACGGCACCCACGCCCAAAGTGAAACCAACGAAAACCAAAGATAGTAAAGAGTCAAAAGGAAAGAAGCGTAAAGTTGAAGGGGACTCGCCCAAACACAAAAAGTCGAAAAAGCATAAAGCAGACTCCTAGTTACGCTCCCATGTGCTCCCTCGTTTTCTGCCACGCCAAACGATGGAACCCGGGCAACCCTGTACGCTGTCTCAATCGCACGGTCGCAAGATCCGTGCAGACTTCGTATGAATTTTGAGTTTTGAGCGTGCGCCGGCGGCCGCGACCGCAGGACATCGATACCGTGATGCCGTGTATTTTATACCACACTCAGGCTCAGGGTGCCCTCGAACCCGCCGACTTTTTTTTTTCCTCTTGGGAAAGTATTGCTTCAACGTGATGGAATTATGTAGCGCCCCCGATCGATCACGACGGATGCCAACAACTTCGGCGCAACGGTGCAGCGCCAGTGTGCCCCACGACGCGACGATACGATGACGCCGCGTCGCCGCGTGCGGTGACCGACGTGCACTCTCGGCGGCGTGGTCCCGTTCTCGCTCGCTCTATGTCTTTTCAGCATCTAGTCGCCAACGGCGACCCTAGTAGTACTAAGTAGAGTTTTGGTTCCATTCAAGCTCTGTTAAGCTTATCCACGCGCGTAGAAACTTTCAAGTCCGGAAGCCATTATTTGCTTTCGCCTACTCAATCCGAGTACAAAATCTACAAGAACCAATGGTGACCGAAGTTCAAACTCTGCCCGATGAAGCCGTACAACCACTGCCAAAACTCCAAGGGCTGTCGGTCCCCGAGCAATCCTTGTTTTGGCCGAGGGCTGTATTATTGATGCAAATAGAGGTCGAGTCAGCCGACTGAACGGGGTACTTCGGATCAAAGTCAATACACACAGCCCCCTTACAGTAATGCATATGGTGTGTGCACTTACCCCATCAGGAAAGTCAAATATGCACGCGGCAGTCCCTTCTGACGTATGAGCGTAATAGCAGGTGAGGGTGTCACCAGAACACGTCCAGCTAGTCCCCTGAACACCTTCCACTTCAGCGGGGTCGTAAAGGATCCCGCAACCATAGCACCACCCATTTGCACGAGTAGAAAGCCCGAGGAGGGTCGAGAGGACGAGAGCAAACGAGAGCGCAGAACGGGAGATCATGATGGTTAGTAGCTGATGCATGATGTCTCAGCCTGGTAACATGATAGACCTCAATGAGACTTACCGGTTTGCTGTTGTGGTCACTGACCCTTGTCGATAGTCCGTTGCAATCTATGCTTCTTGTCTTTATAGCCTTGCTGCATTTAGTTCTGCGGGCCGATTCTCAGGTGAGTTCTCACAGATGACATTGTGCAACTCCCATCACAGACCGAAATCCAGTCGAGGCTGGTCTCTGCCACGGACGAGGGAAGTAGAAAGTTACAATTCCGCGCGACTCTAGATTAATGGGGGCCGCGACAAGGAAGATTTGAGTCCCTTTCGGTGAATTCACGGTCGTCTTTCTCATTGAAGTTGCTATCCCACAGTCTCTGATCTTGAGAACTGCGAGCAACAAGTCGGCCCACCTTGTCTGAATAAGTGTCGCGGACTCATCAAGATTCGACATGCCCACCGTGACAATGAATCACCGGTCCGACAGTCGCGTGTTGGATGACATTTATAGTCACAGTCGCAATCTCCCGTGGTCTGTCTGCCAGTGGAAGGCCTAGCATAATTTTGGGAGTTTGATGTAGAGTAGCGTAGTCCGATCACTGCGTTCGGGACCGTTTACAGTTACGTTCTTCCCCGCGCTCAACTTGGCGTCGGATCTGTGTCCACGGACCACTGCAAACGGGTGACAGCCTTTGTTGCAGCCTGATTGCATAGGCCCATTCAAACTTGTCATGCCAGCAACCTGGTAATGGTCACAATACATAGCATTATTGCAATGTGTGGGGAAGGGTCCAAGAGTGCCCGGAGGGGCCGCCGGGTGTCCAATAACCCTTCTGCCTGTATGTTTATATACCCATGGCATCACGTATCAGCCTGAGTTACATGGTACGATTTGTATAAACCTTTAGTTCTCCGGTTGATGCACAGTCGCTTTTCCCTGACGTTACTATTGTAAGGACGCATCAAAATTACCGAAGCAACTTTTTGTCCAGGAAACAACTTTGTCACCACTTGTCGTGTGAGCATAGTGTGTGGTTTCAGGGGAATGCTAAGGCCTGATCTGAATGGCACACATTTGTCGAATCAGACAGGTGTCGATCGTCGACATTGCGCTACCTACATAATGCCATTACGTTCCCGAGTGGAAAATATCCTTCCCGCACTAATTCGAGCAGTATATGTAGTACAATGAACCGTGGGGGGTGTTGCAAAGCACAGAGTACAAGTGGAAAAGTGAAAGTAAGAAAAAAAGTGAGCGATGAATCGATGAACATGAAGAATAAGATTAAGGGTCCAAAGGACTCCATAAAACGAACGTGCGTCCGCCCCACATACACCCAGACGCATCCCGGCGTACGCGCGCAGGCAGCGTCAGAAAAGTCATCGTAATCATCCCACGTCCATCTCGTCTCCCTGCGTCGCGTTCTGACGTGTACTAGTAGTAGTCCGTGAGCTGCTGTCGACTATGCCGTTCGGCGGCTGCAGCGAACCCTGTGCGTCATGCTTGACTGCCTCCTCCAGTCCTTCATAGATGCTCTTCCCGGGCAAGCCCCAGATTCGTCCCGGAGACGCCCGTTCCTTCTCATCAAATACGCCCCCCACCGTCGTGACCCATTGCCGTCTCGTCTCGACCAGCTGGTTCAACTGATCGGGTACCACACAATGTAGATCATCGTCAGGGCCGAGACCAAGCGCGGAGGGTGGGGGCTTGGGCAGCTCGACGGACGTGACTCCGCCGCCGTTCACGTTTCCATTGACTTCGGGGCCCTTTTTCTTCTTCTTGGAGAGCTTCGGGGCGTCCTTTTTCTGGAGCTTGCTGTAAAGGGTGACGATGCTCTTGTCGAGGGTGTCTCGTAGTTCCAAGTACTCTTGGTACCCGAGACGATCTTTGGAGATGTTCGTCAGGCGTGCCTTCCGAGCTTTGTTGAGGGCTACGACCGTTCGAAGTTCGCTTTGAGCGTGACGGAGCGCTGTGGCGATCGGATCGTCTACCCTGGCGGTGTAATCGGGCTGTGCAAAGAGTCAGAGAAAAAAGAAATCGTAATGTTTATATCTAGCATGATTTACCGGGTCTCCTAGAAGACCATGAAACCGCATGGTATCTGAGATGCGTTCCTCCAGATCAGCAACGTTCACTTTCTCTCGCCTAGCTGCAGCAGCTCCAGTACCACCCGGTCGTCCCTCCATGGCATCCTCGGCTGCCTTCACGCCCTTCCAGGAAGTGGCGGCATCCTGTATTGGGAGTAAGGCACTGATCAGCCGTTCCGTAAGAGGACCATGACTTCGCTCCTCGGTTGAAAGATCGGTTTCCATGAGCGTCGAAGGATCCCATTTCGGCAGAGCCAGACCTTCGCCTGTCCGGTGAGGTGCAAGTCCAGGTAATGGCCCACCGTAAACTTCGGTGTCCGTCTCCTCCCACACGTCTAAATAATGGCGCCCGAGTTTGGGCATGATGTAAGGTTCTACCTCGTCAGCCGTGAACTCGAGGAAGCCAATGTCTTCTTCCTTGACCCCTCGTATCCATGGTTCAATGCTCGTGTAGAATGTGTTGACAGGAGTTTGTGACGGTTGCTTCCATTTACTGAAATCTTCCGTAACTTCTGTAGGTTGACTGGGTCCAGGCACCGGTGCAGGCGGTATAAGAGGACGCGGAGGGAGCAGTTGCGCGGGTGGTGGGATGGAGAAGTCGGGTAAATGTTGTGGCTGAGGCTCTGTCAATAATGCTTGCAATCACAGTGACAGTGATACTCGCCTTGGCGTGATTTGATGCGGAACCTACGGCCTTGGGTTTGGGCAGTACAAGTGATGGGGCATGTGTCGGGGGCACCGTCTTGATAGCCTTTCCAGTGTCTGTAGAATCGATGGGTCGGTCCCGAGTGATAATTATCAGCGGTATTTACTTCGCACCTTCCAAATCACTATCATCCTCCCGTTTACGCTTCTTCTTCTTTTGCTTGAGGTCGGCGGGTAGTCTGCGCCCATACTAATAAGAGGGTTGGTGTAAACGTTCCTGATGAAATACATACGGTCTACGCGGATCCTGTGATGCCTTGGCTGATGCCAGAGCTGATGCCACCAAAGAGGTGGGCCGGGCCTTGACAGAACCGTTGACCGTAGCGGAGGAGTTACCCTTGAATTTCTCCTTTGCTCGCCGTATGGACTCCTCGATCGTTTTGAGGTCATCACCTGCCTTCTTGGCGCGCTCGAGAGTCTTCTGCCGGAGGAGCTGCAACTCGGAATAGAGCGATTCGAGTTCATCTATCGGTGGAACGGCCTCGGACTGGTTTTTAAACAGCGAAGACCGAGCGACAGAGGGATGCGTATAAGGAACTAGCTTTGACGACATGGCAGCCCGTCGGAGGACGGTGGGCACGGCGAACGTGATTTTCTGTGACCGGAACGAGTGCTGGTCGCCACGCAGGTCGAGGAGAACGTCCGACGCGACGCACTCGAGCTGCTGGATGTAGAATTTGAAGCAGTAGCCAGGTGAGAAGAAGCCAAGGCCAGCACTACGTTTAGCGTTGTATCATGAGCGCTAAATGGATTTGGTTGCTGATTATGTAATACATACATTCCCACACAGCGTGCTCATCGACACCGACGACGGCGGCGACGACGACTCGAAAAGAAGGAATGAATGGGTCAGCGCAGAATAGACCATCACCAGAAGATAAAGAGGAACCCTTTGTCATCGTCGACGACATCGAGCTTGCTAACCTGCGCAACTTAACCGACCCAACCTCCTCTAAAATCGGACAATATGATGACGACGACGACCTCGGTGAGGACCATTTCGGCAGTGAGGACGACGGCAACACCGCGACGCTCTTGGGCGCAGAGGGGAGAACAAGAGATCCAGAGCGGTTGGACACACCCGCATGGAGACAAGTGAGCGGCATCGTGCTCGAGGTATGTGCCCTTGCTCGACAATGTGGAACTGTAAATCGCATGACGAGATATTGTAGAGCGCTCCGACCTTGCTTCTCACTACCATCAGCCTTTTATTCACTGGCGAACTTTTGGACCACGTGTCGGTGAGTTCACTCATGCACGACTTTTCAGGAAACGCGCCGCCAACACTCAAACAGCATTGGAAAGCCATGAGGACAATTGGAGAGCTCATCATGATCGTCCCTGTCATAATGAACCTCAAAGGAAATCTCGAAATGAATCTCTCCGCAAGGCTAGGGACTGCTGCCAATATGGGCGAACTCGACCAACCCAAACGTCGGCGCCAAATCATCCTCGGAAACCTCGCTCTCCTTCAAGTCCAAGCAACAGTTGTAGCTTGCGTAGCTGCTTCTGCTGCCATGCTTTTATCTATTTTTATTCCGAATCCTGGACCTCCAGTGTCATCAGAGGGGGGTGCAGGGTCCAATAGTACAATGCACCTTACCATGAGAGCCGCCCGCCCCGTGCCTATTAACACGGGACTTCCAAAGTCTGGACTCATCGAGTAGGCCCCAAAACGCTTGGCTGTGTCACCCAGCCTTATCCCCTTTGATCAGATTTGTCATGGTCGCAGCATCCTCGATGCTTTCCGCCTGCTTGGCGAGCATCGTCCTTGGATCATTCATGTGCTTTCTTGTTGTACTTTGTCGTCGTTATGGGCGTGATCCAGGTTCGTTCTACCTTTTCAGCATCTTTTTTTGATCTGACTGGATGTCCTCAGATAATATTGCTCCACCTGTTGCTTCTTTTCTTGGTGATTTGGTGACATTATCCCTTCTTGGAGCCATTAGCTCCGTTTTGATCAACTACGTCAATTCGGTACTCCCCCTTCTCATTGTGATCCTTCTCGTCTGTTCCGCAGCAGCATGTGCTGTCGTCGTGCGAGGGAACAACGTGGTCAAAGATCTCATATGGCAGGGCTGGACACCCCTCTTTGGCGCTATGGTCATCAGTTGTGGGACAGGTATCGTGCTCGATATGTTTGCTTCCAGGTATCCAGGGTTTCCTCTCCTTGCTGTCGTCATCAGTGGCAAGTACTGTTCTCCCTCAGCACCACAGACCACTGAATTCTTTCAGGACTACCTGGGAGTGTGGGGTCTATATTTATCTCGCGTCTATCAACTTCTCTACACGCTACTGCATCATATATATCTCCTTCTAGTGATTCTGGGCCTTCGTCGCGGCTCGTCATGGTCACGCTTGGTCTCGTGACGGTGCCTATAGAAATCATCTTCCTTGCGGTACTACATAATTTCGGCTGGTTAAAGCTGCCTATCTTATTCGCTATCTTTTCCCTCGCTTTCTTTTGTTGTGCAGTGAGTACCCTAGTCGTTTCCGTTTCCTCATCCTCGAACACGCTCTGAGCAAGACGACAGGTCTGCGTGTCCCTCGTCGTCGCACGATCGCTCACCCATTATCTATGGTCGAAAGGGCTGGACCCCGACATGTACGCATTACCCGTTCACTCTGCGCTGATGGACTTGATAGGACAGTTGCTCCTTGTGTTGTGTTTCGTGCTTGTTTCGTTCCTGGGCGTAACTCCATAGTTGTATCACACCTCCTTATTTAACTATATCAACACTGTTATTTAAAGGGGTGGGGAGATATCCCTCAGCTACACGACTACATTGATATATAGGTACAACATGTTCCAATCGAACATAGAATTTAGGTTTCTTCAAAGTCAAGACACGTCGACCTCAAGATCCATCGGCGTCATTGGCTCCTGCCCCGACTCACCCTCACCGGCAGCATCCAGATCCAAGTCCGTCAGATCCTTGTCCTTGTCCTTGTCCTCCTTGTCCCCTTCCTTGTCTTTATCCTTGTCTTTCTCTTTCTCCGTCGTTGCCTTCACCCTCTGTTTGCGTGGTTTCCTTGCTCTCGATCTCGCAGCCCTGGAGGACACAGGCGCAGACACCGCCCCATTCTCATCTCCGTCCTCCTCCCCTTCGTTCTCTCTCGCACCTGCAGCCGCAACTACAGCGCTCGCCCGACTCCTCCCCCGCCCACGCGCCCGCTTGCCAGACCCCCTCGTACGACGTGACGCAACCGGCACCCGCCTTGTCCCCACCGACGGCGACGGCTCCTGGTCCACGTCGTTCTCCCCATTAAAGTACTCGTTCCTCGCCATCGTCCGGTCGCTCCGACTCTCCCCCGCCATCGCCGTCCCCCTCTCCTCGTCCTTCTCCTCCTGCGTCTTATCCTCGTCCGCGAGCAACCCCTCCAGATCAGGCGGAATCTCCTGCATCGCCACGCTTGGCGCACCTTGCAGATACCGCAGCTTGGTCCGGATCCCGATCGTTATTTTCTGCAGCGACGCGGGCGAATTCTGGTTCTCGACACGACCTGTCAGCGGGGGGTGCAGCTTCCACTCGGAGTCGCGGAAGAACGGGTCGTACACCGTCGCGGGAAGCTCGTCTGGGATCGCGGCGCCGACAAGTACCGCCGTCTCGTACGTCCAACAACGGCTGACGTTCTTGATGGTGTAACCCCCGCCACCGAGGACTAAGAGCGGCACGTTGAACTTGCGCACAAAGTTGACGCACTCGCCGTGTGCGGCGATGGAAAGGTTGAATGCGCCGAGTCGGTCGCAGCCCAGGGAATCGGCCCCGCATTGCAGGACAATAGCCGTCGGACGGAACGAAGCGACGGTGTCTTCGATAACGGTTTTGAACACGGTGAGATACATCTCGTCGTCGATACCGTCTTGAAGGGGAACGTTGAGGCAAAAGTGTTTGCCCAAGTTGGCGCCGTTGTCGTCGAGCTTGCCTGTCCCAGGAAAGAACTCGCCAGTATACTTGTGAAACGATACGGTCATGACACGATTCGAATGGTAGAATGCGAGTTCCACGCCGTCGCCGTGGTGAATGTCAATGTCGACGTAAAGCACCCTCGGGTGATATCTAGGACGGTCGTTGAGGATGCTGGGACACGCTGGTTATCATTCTCTTACCTCAAGAGCTCCAGTATCGCAATTACGATGTCGTTGACGTAGCAGAAACCGCTCGCTTCCCCTCGTTTCGCATGGTGAAGGCCACCGGACCAATTGATCGCGGTGTCGCAAGTACCAGAACAAAGTTTACGTGCACCGGCGAGTGACGCACCGGCATACATACGGCAAAAATCGTACATGTTAGAAAATATGGGACAATCTTCGACACAATTGAACGTGTCAATCAGATGTCTCATGTCGTTTTGATTTCCGGGAGTTACCCTGCGAGATCAATGCTCTCAACGCACTAGGTTCTGTCGAACGGTATAATGCTCACCTGGACAGAAACTCGATGTAGTCGTGGTCGTGGTACATTTCGAGTTCTTCCTGCGTCGCGGGGCGGGGGTTATAGATGTGATGGATCTGCTTGTCTAGACCGTAACCAATGACGAGTGCATTAGTGAGCGTTAGTCGATGCGGTTTCATCGGGTGTCGTTCCTAAAAGCAAAAAAGAACAAGTCATGAATCATAACCGATCTCGAAAGCACACGTAGGACATTTCACGTACCCCATAATGATATTCGCCGACGCCTTTTGGGAAAAAGTAGGACACTATTGGACGGGAATGTGGCTTTTTCTTTCATTTCAAAAGCTCCAGACGCAGTTTTGATCAGCTCGACTTACGTTCACGAATTCGGTGATCGGTTGGGCGGTACCATGGGGACCTCGGTCATCAAAGTAGGCAGAGGACGAAAAGGTTGTGGACTGAGAGCTTCGAACCATGTCCCAGATCTTTGCGGTGGTCGTACTTGTTCAAGGCACGAACGGCGAGATACGCGTCGTGAGCGTCGGCGGTGATCAAAAGCCGAATATCAAGTACTAGGCAGATAAATATTGCAGAGACGAACACTAGGAAGGAAAACTCGCGTCAGTTCTTTCTTGTTCTGAGTGATCCTGCTAAGCTTACCTTGTAATGTTATCTTTTCTTGATTCTGAGTGTGATGAGGAGAGAGAGGGCGTGTTGTGCACGTTGTGGGAAAGCGAACCAGAAATGGTATGTCCACCGTTCCTCCTTGTCTCCGCTCGCGTCCATCATGATGAAGGGGTTTTTATTCTCTGCGTGTATCCTGGTGCTCTTGGCTAGCACGGCTTATGGGTCCGCAGGAGACAGGTCTACCGAGTTCCAGAACTGCGTCTCGACTTGCTATGGGGATCAATGTCACCCGTGGGCAACCCTCCCGCTAGTCCTTCGCTTGACGCGCTGGACGTGCACCGACGACTGTAAATACCAATGCATGCACATGCTGACAGACAAGGCTGTCGATCTCGGTCAGGATATCCAGCAATATTACGGAAAATGGCCCTTCTGGCGCTTTCTTGGCATGCAGGAATCTGCCTCGGTCGCTTTCTCTCTCTGGAACATGTGGTCTCATTTGCAAGGTGCTCGCCAGGTAGCCCAAAAAATACCCAAAAGTCATCCGTTCAGGGGATACTATCTCACTTGGGCATACCTCAGCGTCAATGCGTGGATGTGGTCGAGTGTATTTCATACTAGGGGTGAGAAAATGTCCATGTGCTTTTATTGTGACTGACAAGCGTGTAGACCTACCACTCACTGAGAAGTTGGATTATTTCTCAGCTGCACTAGCCATTCTGTACGCGTTCTATTATGCAGTCATCCGCATGGCAAACTTGTATGCTCTGTCATCTAAACCTCAGGACGACCAACGTTCGCTCGTGCGCCTCGGGTGGTCTGCGTTGTGCATCTTGCTCTATCTGTCTCACATCACATATCTCACGGCACTCCCACGATTTGACTATACATACAACATCGTCTTCAACCTCATTATCGGTGTATCACACAACGTCCTCTGGTTGTTGTATTCCATCCCAACTCAGTTTTTCCGACGATTCCCTCACGCAACCAAGGCATACCGCCCACGCCATGCTTACAAAGCAGGTATCTTTGTGCTTCTCACCACGGCCGCCACCGCACTCGAGGTATTCGACTTTCCGCCCCTGGGTCGCGTTCTAGATGCACATGCTCTCTGGCACCTGACCACAGCTCCCATCGCCATGTTCTGGTATGACTTTTTGATCGAAGACTCTCAAGACGAAGCTTGGCGACCAAGCCCAAAGTAAGAATGATACGATAATTTCTTTTTATGATTCAGTAACTGAAGAGATTATAGTTGACACAGCCCGCTTCATAATACAGCTCATAAAAATACAACGGTTACACCAATGCCTTTGCTCTACGCTTCCGTTCGATAATTAACAGCGAAACTACATCAGAAAATGTATCAGCGCTTCCTTCTTGGAATGTTTCTCTGAAAATGACGAACCTATGATACCATCTAGCGATTCAATGGCCGCATCGGAGATATCCAAGTATGCAGGTTCCGACGTCGTGCACAACAACCAGTGGCGCTTGTGCTGATAAAACGTTGCGAGAGGAGCTACGGTCTTATCCCCTTCCGCACCACGGAGCTGCCATTCGTGTCATTTGAATGTCTCGACGTCCAATCACCTGTTACACTCACCTCCAATCTCGTATCCGTTACCATCCATGCGAACATGTTTCCTTCGCCATCATCGAACCGCCACCGACTATGTTCCGAGAGAGAACGATTAGCGTGGAAGGGAAGAGAACAAATGGACGTTCTCACTTCTCCTCTGGTGTCGTCCCATCGATCTTCTTGATCCACTGTTCCTCGGGTTCGAAAGCACCGTCGTACAATTTGACCTCGATAGGCTTGTTTGGCTCGCCAGAAATAACTGCCGTGATTTCGTACTTGTTCGCCTGCCGATCGAGTCTTCGCACGGTCGTCATGTGTGGCTCCCACTCGGGTGTCTGGATATCATAGTAGATGGTGTCGGTCTCGTTGGAAACTACCGTGCTGAGCACGTTCGTCGTCGTGAATGTGAGTTTCTGGGACATGATAGATGATGAAGATAGGGTGTGAGTCCAGCAGGTATCACTCGTTCTTGCTGATGAATGCGACAGGGAGATAGCAAGAAGGCGGGATGGAAGGACGAGGCAGGGCGAACGAAGCCGTGCAAGTGTGTCGAGCCAGGACCTCACTGCATTTATAGGCGTCGTCGGGACACAAGATAAACACTGAACAACGCAACGTTACTCGGATCAATGTCCAAGAAGGGACACTCGCACCCACACACCTCCCTCCAACGCCGAGGAAACCCACGACTCCATTCATGACGCGTCTTCGCACTACGAGACGCTGAGAATACCACCACACACGGTCTGCTCCATGGATGCAATTGAGCACGTCCTCAGGCTGAGAGAGCGGCCACGAAGTAAACCTGTCAGTGCTCGGGCGGTCCCTGTGAGATGACACGATTCGAAATTGAATTCTCGTGTTTTTTTCCCTCACCGGTGGCAGTGTCCGGCGTGGAGGGAAAAAGCGTGATATTCCCGTGGCAAGGACGTCTATGTACACAGGGGTGTGATGTGGCTGGGCTGGGAGACGACGCGAAACGTCTAAAATTGGTCGTCGTAACGACGGCGAAGTTATATGTAGGCTGCTGGTATCAGGGTAGCTCCAATTTGAGGTGAGACGTCCTATCCGAAAGTATTCAACATTCAACACACAACCTGATCAGCATCTTGATCCTGAGGCCTTCGGCCTCAACCTGTACAAGTTCGGTTGGTAGAAAACATGTTGAAATCACAACAGTACAAGTCACGCCGGCGCCCCGGCGCCGTGTTCTCGGCCGGAACTCATCGTGGCAAATTGATCCCTTCCTCGGCCCAGCATTGTTCCTGGGGCTCAAGGGCGGCGCTATGTACACCTCCGAGTCGGTCGCCTCTTGACAGGGAACGGCACTGCGGCCACGCTCTGCCATCCCTTGCGGTTCCGATCCCCGTAAGTTATAATTTCTCTCTTCCTATCATGCTTTCTTGTCCGACCTCCCGTAATACGCGCCAGTCGTATCCCCACAGGTACTCTTGGCGGCCTTCAGAAATGGAGGCCGGACGAAGAAGGAAGATAATATACGGTCCGAGGAATGTTCGGGTCGGACACAAGTCACAAGTCACCTACTGCTAACACTGAGGGCGAACGAACAGCCTGCTGTAGGACTTAGCATGCTAACTTGGTTTCCGTGGGCCCTTCAACGTTCAAAGTGGCGTCACAACCCCGAACCTTCACCAGTCATGGTCGAAATGCCATGGGGAATGATGGAATCGGCAACGGATCAAAGATTATATAGTCAGTTTGTCGACATGCTGGGTTCGACAACTCGAATATGCTGTTTTTCGGAGTCTCACGAACAACCAAGTTGCATACTATAACCACATCGCCTTTGGTTCCGGCGAGCGACGGTTCCTTTTCATTCTCAGCCGGATATAACAAGAACCTACCTATTCCATAAAGCAATGCGATGGTGCCTAATCACGACCATCACCGAAGACAATCGTCGCAGTTATTCAAACTTGCCCGAAAACTATCCATCCGAATCAGTTCGGTTTCGACATGTGTTTTGTAGAGCAAGTCAGGGACGACGCACTATTGTCACCACCGTGCCATCTTCGAGCTTTTCTTTACGGGGCTCGAGCTCGTACCCAAACACCTTTGGCAGCACGATCCGCCATACAGCCCAATACACGGCCCCGAACACCAAGACGCCCGCTCCAACGAGACAATACCTATTATTTCCCATCCAGCTGAAGGTGCTTCAAAAGTGAACGAGGGCATGGACGTACAGATAATATGGCAAGGGAGGTGTGTCTCCGACCCCATTGGATGGAGGCAGGAACGGTGCAGTCATTACTATCAGACGTCGCACATGAGCGTCATCGTCCGTGGAGTGTGGCGTGCGAACCAACACTCACGAAATACCGCTGCAGCAAGATAGAACACTGCTAGTGGCCACCAGACTAGGATGAATGAGCATTGACTAGACTTCCTCATACGAAATACACCCACCCTTGAATGGTCTGGGGATATCCGGTCTCTTCCATCGGAGCCAAAAGAGTCCCTACACAAGAACTTTAACGGACGGGAAGATTGATTTAAAGAATAACATACGATGACAATGAAGAAGTTGATGATCTGAGAGGGGTATCCCGAGACGTCCAATATGAAGGGAAATACAACATTGGCGGGTGGCCCGAGAATCACGATGATCTACGTTCGCAGCTCTGTCTATCCATTTCTACTAGGCGAGTGAGGATTATACTGACTGTAGGTATCAGATGCATGATGAGGCCTGGTACAGGCGTTTTGCCTGTGGGCCAGTTTGACGCCCAGAACTTGTTACCGAAGGGAAGAGGAATACCCTCTTTAGCGAGCTCTATTTGGAGGAAAGCAGCACATCTTCATCGATGACCCGATATGGACGTGATCATCAAGACAGTGCGAGAACTGTAACAATGTAAGGTCCCGATTTGTTGATGCGGCCGCGTCAAGGCGGATCCATTCCTATAATATAATCCATTCCTATAATATATTTCAAATACACGGGCAAAGACTCATAGTACTCACTACTCTGCCCCTGGTTCCTTCCTCCTCTTCACCCCAAAGCGCTGCAAACTTCAGGAAGCCCTTCCACCATCCAAAAACCAGACCCCCGGCCGAGACAGAGGCCAAGAAATCATGCCAAACTTGAAGGTAAGTTGGTGTCGACCACGAGTAGGTCTCGGGTCCGTCCTACTTTCGCAAACCTGCTTTTCTCATCAAAGTATATAAGCTCCGAGGAGTTCAAGTTCAAGTTCTGTGACCCGTTACTTTTTTTTCCAAACGGATTGCATATGGACTTGTGATTAGGTCTCGGCGGGTTGTCGCGAGTCTGATTCCGGACTGCAGAGGGTGTGTAGGAGAGGGTTGAGGTGAGTATCTCTCTTCACAATCGACATGTCTCTTGGGAAAGTATTGACTCTCAACACTGGTACGAACATCCCTCAGATCAGAATGGGGTACGTGACTGTCCAAGTCAAATTCCTCTGCCTCATGGGACGGTGTCATCGTCCTCGTCCACGGCGAGGAAACGGACGACTCCGACATCGACAACCTCCAGGTCACTGGGCTCTCCTCAAGGTGGTACACCCGCCCACTCCCATCCCGGTCTTCGAACTTTCCCCGTTATGCGCTCCCTCCGTCCTTTAGACGATGCAGACCCTCCATCGAAAAAGGCATCGGGCACTTCCATCTCAACACCTCCCCACCCTTGCAAGCAAATGAGGCATTACTCATCACACCTTAGATATGCAACGATCACGGCACCGAATACTTTGACGACCATCCCGTCGACATATACTACGCCTGGTCTCTCCACGACTCTGACCTGATCACCAAACCCGCCAAACTCAGCTCCTGGCGGACGAGCACCGCGTACAAGGAAATCACCGTACCGAGACCCCCGCTCCCTACTACGTCAGACGGTCCAGGGCTTAGTCGGCGGCAGTGATATTGGCGGCTTATCCTCACCTGCGGACTGACACACGACGACCGATTCATCAATCAGTCGCTGTTGCAGTCACCGCTCCCGATCATGCCCTCAGGTTTGCTCGACGACTCCGCCCCTCCACCATCCCAGCTCTCCTTCCGTCACCTCGCCCACCACCCACGGCGTCCCAGCGCACCCAGCCTCACCTTCATCATGACAAACGGAGGAGGTGAACAACAAATCTCGCTTCCCTGGTTTCATATCCGTACCGCTCCAATGCGCTCCGCGCTCCTTCCCATTTCACCCTCTCAATCATATCGGCGAGCTCGAACACCAACACGTTCTGTCTTCCCCCCAGTCTCTTTCTCGTCCTCACCTCCTCCATTCACATCACACGCCCCCCTTCTCATCACTCCGATGGGCAACCAGCCCAGCCCAGCCCAGCCCCTCCTGCCCCCTTCTCCGAGATTCGTACGTCCCACACACCCCGTACACCCGAAACGCCCGCTAGCTATTCTTCACCC
>JBBPPA010000354.1:0-24187 GCA_038091735.1 Leccinum pellstonianum | reverse complement strand
ACTATGCCGTGTTGCCTGATGATGGCGCTCCCGTCGACGACCCGGACTTGGTGACGGGAGATCCTCACGGTGCCCTTATCCGTTCCCAACCTTGGCTTGCCACAACAACACCAACGACCCGTCGATAGAGCTAGATCTAGAAGAGGTCAAGGCATTGGCACGCGCGATAGGTTTTCAGTTAAGCATATGTTTCCCCTTCTTTCATCTAACACTACTTTTGAGCATTGTTTCCGGCAGGACGAGAGCGGACGATCGAGACGGGCTACTACAGTGTTGGATGATTTCGTTCTCAAGGTATATCTGCCATAATTAGAGGAGAAGATATCTATGTTGTTCCATCATGCGGTGTCGGGTACGCGTCGTCGGTCTGGCAATGTCTGGTTTGTGACCTGATTGCGTACAGCTCCTGATGCCTTTCAGCCTGATGTTTTGTCGACCCGCTTCAGTCCCCGGCCATTCTTAAGGTGCGTCGTCAGCATTGGACTCGTTGGTCTGTATCAAACTCTCAACAGGCGGTTACGCAGTTAATGGCCCTCTTCAATTCGTTGTGCGCAATGCTCCGCACGACGCCATTCCATCGCGACCACTATTCTCGAGACTTATTGTGGGCATCATCATCCAATTCTATCAGCGATGCAGCCATCGTTATCAGACTCTTGTGTCCAAGGGCGGAGACGAAGATCCTTCACCGTCACTTGCGGCCCAATGGGCACAGAAATCTGAGCTAAGCCCTTGTTTATCCGAGCTTTTCATAGAGGAGGTGAGTTCGCTTCGAACCGCTTCTTGGCAGAGACTCAGAGTCAATTGACTTCAATCATTAGGATTATGTGATTGATTAAGCAGCAGCTATGCAGACAGGAGAGTCGTATAGAAATGGGTTACCTGGTTCAAACCTCCGTGGATAAATGTGATCTCAACCCATCCGTTTCAATTCTGCGCACGGGACCATGTGGGGCGGTCGATGCGTTATCCCGTCGACCCGTCCCTGTGCATAGTTGGACTCTGACTCGATAAACTTCAAGTTGAAGCTCACGCAACTTGCTTGCCGAGCGGTGGCATTGAGCGAGACCACCATCTAGTCTGCCTCCCGGAAAACGGGCTTCCGCGCTTAAGCGTCCGGCACTGAATCATGATTGGTTGTACTACATACATTAGATTTCCCTAAACCATCTCGTGCGTCTCCAAACTGGTCGGTCGTTGCTCTCTGGTGAATCCCCCGCGAGTGACCAGAACATCAAAAATACCAAAGTAACAACCAAAATAGCTTGGAATAGCGATACTCGGGGGCAGGGCCCGGCGGGTGCTTGAATTGGCTGAGACTGAGACTGTAATATAGTATCATGTATTGCGGAAAACAAACAAGTCGAAGCACTCACCGGCACCTCTACTACCTCAGGCTGCACGTCACCTGATCCAGTGAGCAACTTGAATCCAACTTGAACGTCATTCATGGTATGCAGTTCCGCCCAAAGTGCTGCTATCTCTCCTCGCAAGACCACTATCTCGCCTTTCATATGTTTCATGCTATCCACGCGCTGCCCTACATCGTCGATTTCAGCCCGGTTCTGCTGAAGTTCTTGCAAACATCTGCTCAGCAATTCCTTTTTATTAGTGAGTGATCCCTTTGCTGCAGATACTTCGATCTCGATTTTATGCATCCGGGATTCCAGTTGTGTACACGACGCCTGTATTGATTGAAGTTGGTCCTCTAGCTGTTTGCGGAACTCCCTGAAGGAAGCTTCGGGGGTTCAGAATGACGCTGGTATCAGGCGAAAACCAAGTAAACTCACTGGTTATGTGGAAACCATTTCGTAACGTCTCTTGCTGATGTTTCTGAAGTTCTTCGTGGAATTTGGCAACACAAACCTCAAGTTCTTGTAAAGAAGTCTCATATCTCTTCTAACAATCGAGATCAATGTTATCAGATGTAGCCTATCGATGCTATAGCTAGAGCCTCTTACCTGGCTGCGTAGCAGGTCTTTGTGGTTCTTCTTTTGAACCTTTTCCAAACTCTCGATGTCTTCTCTCACAACATAGAGATCGTTTTCAACTGACATACTGCAACAGTTTGTCACGGATGTGGTTCCACGCCGATCTGTCATGGTGGTGTTTGTCCGAAGGCCTAGGTACCGGTGGCTCATTGTTAAACTCCTAGACTAATTTCATTCTCGTAGATGTCCCTTGTTTTCTGTTGACATGCTCTCTAAAAGAACTCATTCACTAGCGCTCTCTAAACGAACTCATTCACTAGTGCTCTCATTGTGATCATGATATCTGTCCCATATACCTCATCGGAGTGAACAAGGTAGGCGAGCCTCGAGGCAAGTTTCGTACCGATTGGGACGCTCGATCACGATCCTTTGTTCGAGAGTATATATAGAAGATCGCCGCTACCATCATCAACGCCACTCCCCCCTCGCCACTCCCCCCTCGCCACTCCCCCTTGTCAAGGTCAAATTATGGCTCCTCAACGATCTCCTCAACGATCCTCGGGCTCACTTTCTGATAACCTCTCAAGCCGGCGATCTCGCAACTCTCGATACAGGGGGGACCCTGTGTTGGCTGCGGTGACCCTAGATCTGCAGTCCGAAAGGCGAACAAGCCCACTAGGAAACTCTCAGCTACCTCGTACCTCATTTCACGATTTGGGCGTCCAGACTTCGTCCGCAGCTAGGGCCGACAATGGGCCCGTGGATTCCCTTCGTTCCGAAGTCGAGAATCTTCAGCACCGTAAAGTAAGTAATTTATTTATCATATACCGTGTCATGCTCACGTTTGGTTTGGAAAAAGGAACTTCTAGATGCTGAGGTCCGCCTACTTGAGATATCAAAAGAAAAGGCGCACTTGGAAGAGAAACTGAATGATTCCCACAAGAAATACAACGCGGTATGTCAAATGGACATGGAGATAGATGCGAACTGACGTTCCTGACACTGACAGGTTATCGAGCTGCGCGACCATTCTTTCCGCTGCCTCAAGTGTCACCACGTTGCTCAGGAGCCGATAGTGTATGTGTATGTCTCGCCTCCTCTTCCCTTCATTCTTAATTCGGTTGCCACTTAGGATGCGAGAATGTGCGCATGTGTTTTGTGAACATTGCTTGAGGGTTTGGTTCGAAGACCAAATGCATAAATCCCTCAAGGATCACAAGGAACTCGACAGCAACCTCAAGGAACCACCTTTCAATCTAGACAAGGTGAAGACGCTCCGCGAATCAAACTATCTCACTTTTGCTGCGTTTAATTGTCCCTGTTGCGGGGCTTATGTGTGGCGTAGACCTAAAGCAATCCCTTTTGTCACGCGGGTTGTTGATGCACTTTCAGACGCTCTCGGTGTTCCAGAAAATGTTGCTGAGAAGGTCGTCGTCAATGCGGATGAAGACACTTGGCCAATCCTCTTTGTTGACGATTAGCTACGTAAATAAGTACGCTAGCTACGTTTCTGAGAAGGTCGTCGTCAATGCGGATGAAGACACTTGGCTATCCTCTTTGTTGATGATTAGCTACGTAAATAGATAGGTACGCTGCTACCTACGCTACTTTAGGAAAGTCGTATTCGAACATGTACAATGACCTCGCACCGGTCGCACTCCGCGTAGCGGTCAGATCAGAAGAACGCCAGAAGAACGTCTAGATCTGGGGACTTAGCCGACCTCCGACACATATATGTACTTACCTCCAAATGTCAGCGGAGTCTGAATAACCATGCCCATTCGGGGATGATCATACCCATTCAGGGATGTTCATACCCATTCGGGGATGTTCATCCGTCCGATGATCATCGGAGTTTTGGATGATCATGGGATACTCATGATCACGCCACAAGACATGCGGCCTCATGGCATAGTACCCTAGCCCTACTCCACCCGCCAATGCCATGACATCTTGCTGTAGAGCGGAGATTATTTTCCCACCGATGATCGGTCAAAGGCTCCGCGATGTAAGCTTCCAAGATTTCATCTGCTGGCGGGATACCTAACACTGAAGATCTTGAGATCTCCCACTGAGTACTGAACCACTTCTAACACTCCCGCACGGCGGTTGAGCCACTCTCCTCCAATGACGATTACCCGAAGACCCCCTCCCTCTCAATTGTTGCAGAATGATTCTCATTTGAAGTCCTCAAACTTCATGGCCGAACAATTCAACCACCCTCGTGAGGGTTTGCGACAGGTTCGTTCCACATTAACTGGCGGGACTCGCTCGGATTGACTTCGATGTCCTAGTTGCATAGTTTAACATCTTATTCTTCGATCTCTTCGATCGAGCCCAGATTCTACAGAGTAGGTCAGGATGGTCGTCGTAGACTATACTCCCCATCTGGAGCAACAAATCCACTCGTCACTCTCCAACCTCCGACAACTCGCCGCCGTTTTGCGACTCTAGTAATTCCTTTGGCCTTTGTTTTTATCGCCGTCGGGATGCTACTTCGAATCCTGTACACGCAGCAGCAGCAAAGTGTTTCCGAAAACATTTTGGGCCACCTCCGTTCCGTAGCATTCCCTATCATCTCCCAGTCATCAAAAGATCGAATTCAAGCATTGGAGGAAGCGGTGCAACAGCTCTCCGCCCGTCTCGATGATGCTAAGCAATCACAATCACACGCGTCACACGCGAACGACTACTACTCAGCGAGGCGGATTCAACGCACTTGCTTGCGTCTCATCAATGAATTCGCGGGAGACCAAAATTTCGCCCTCTCCAGTGCAGGTGCCAAAGTCGTCGGGGAGCTGACCACCGTGGAATCACGGGCGCGGTCATGGCTATCATGGCTGCAACATCAACATCGACCCCCGCCGATATCGCTGGATATACCTCAGGCTGGCAGTGTGCTCGATGGCCGCGTTCGCACAGGAGATTGTTGGAACATACCCGGGCAAGCGGGGCAACTAGGTATATCTTTGCCTCGTACCACGACTATCACCCGTATGACAATCGACCATATCCCTCGCGAGCTCGTCTCTGATATAGAGCGGGCTCCAAAACACGTCATTCTTTGGGGTGTAGTTGATGGAAAATCTAACTTCAAGAAGGCTAAAGGGCTCGGGTTTCTGCATCCACCCGAGTTCCACGATCTGTTATCCGCACGCCAGGGCCCTCCGAATACGGCTGGGTACAAATATGTTCCATTATTATATATGACATATGACATATCTAGGGATGACTGGGTGCAGACGGCTTTCGTCATTCCGGACATTGCACAGGCGACAATGGATTTTGGTGTCGTTGTGGTGGAGGTGTTGGATAACTGGGGAGGTGACTCAACGTGCCTATACCGAGTGCGCATTTACGGTGAATAGTTTTCTTCATCTTTGTACATACGGTCTTCTGTACATACGGTCTTCTGTACATACGGTCTTCTGTACATACGGTCTTCTAGATCAGTACGACGAGTGGCACTGAGTGGCACAATACTCCGACAACATTGTGTCTTGGGCACGCTGACTTGACGCCAACACTAATATTAATAGATCGAGATCAGATTATACGTATTCGATTACTAGGCCATCTGGGTAAAACGAACGCCTCATGTCTCGAACAAAGGCTCAGGCTTCTGACTCTGACATATATAAAGCCCTGCAATGGGTGGCTCATACCCCAGTGGCTCGTACCCCAATCCCCCAGCCTTCCCATCCGTGCGATGCCCACTGGCACTGATATATTTAGACGGTAAGTGTGTGCTCGAGCTCGACATCTCCCCCACTCCTGCTAACATTATGGTGCCCAGTGCAAACGTTATTTTCGCCTCTCGACACGTCATGATCGCCCAAGAGTGGGGGGCCACTTCACTGCCATTTGATGTCACAAAACCTGGGTCCATCCTTGTTATTGTAGGCGATAAGCCTGGTATGCGTGGGTACCACTACTCCATTCGCTTGGCACTACCCAACTTATTCTTTTTGATTAGCCTTCATTCTTTTGAAGACGGTGGACAAGGATCCAGAACTTTTTGCTGTCGAGACCCTCAAAATAGAGACTCCCGATATCCACCGCAAGGTAACATGCCAGCACTATATAGCTAACGTTCAGTCATGATATTAACATATGATTTTGAAGGATCCCTTTGTTGTCCTCAAGGGGAATAATTCAAGATCATTCATTGTCCGGTTCAAGGACGGAACATCTTACTGGGCTTTCTTGAAGCGGGCGGGTACATTGGATACCTCTGTTTACATCTCAGAAGTCAATGTAAACGACATTCGTAATGCCTGGCTCAAGTTCGACATTCCCATCGAGCTTCCTCCAGTCGCAGAACCAGTAGCGGCTGTCAGCGACATCGTGTCAGTTAGTACCCCACGTGTCTCGCCGACTCGCTCGCCAGTTCTCCAATATCCCCAGTTCCGTGATTCCGACGTGTCCCCTGTCCCCCCCCTGCAGCAGTCGAGATCTACCAACATTTTTAGAAGGTGAAGGCGCGACATTTGACACATGCCACTCCGAGCTAACATGTCATTTAGTGCAAATGTCGTCTTCGCATCTCCAGATGTGATGATCTCTCGCGAGTGGGGAATCAATTCACTCCCATTCGAGGACGAGAGACCCGGTTCCCTCCTTGTTGTTGCAGGCGACAAGCCTGGCGTGCGTGGGTATCTCTTTACCCAGATCACTCCTTTTTCTTTGTATTGATAAGTGTGACCATTTTTCAGCCATTTTTCTTTTGAAGACGGATGACAACAAACTCTGCGTGGTGGAGACATTGCAGATTAGGTCACCTGAGTTCCACCGTAAGGTATAGTAGTACCTTGAATTCAACGTTTGAAAGTACTTACGATCGCCACAGGATCCCTTCATCGTGCTCAAAGGCGACATGGCTCAGTCGTTAATAATCCGCTTCCCGGATAACGAAGCATATTGGGCGTTTCTGAAACAAATAGAGACGGCCAAAACATCAGTCCTATTCTCAAAGATCAAGGGTGACGAAATCCAAAGGCAATGGCTTGCTTTTGACATTCCCTTCCGATTTCCCGCTGTCATGGATCGTGCTGTCAACCCTCGGGAGAACTCACGACTACCTTCCATCTCTGCTCGAAATTCCATCTTTGATTGGAGCCTTCCTGCTAACTCTACCCCGTCACGACTCCTTGTGCACGCTGATGAGGGTGAATCAACGCAATCAACGCCCGTTCCTGGTCTACTCAACATACCGGCGGAGACTCGCCTTCCGATTGTCATGGGGGGAAAACGAGGGCGCTGTGCTTTGACCATTAAAGCTGATCCCGATGACGAGGGACGATATCAGAAGCGGCCTGCACATTAGCGCAGGCGCAGTAGTACCAGTAGCACTACACAAAACAAACTTTCCACGATAAATGTAATCGATGTAGTATCAGGGCACAATTTGCCACTTGTTCAACAGCCCGATTGAGGTTTTCGAATTTTTGGTGGTGAAGTTGTAATTGTATGATATGTAGAACCTTGACGGCGACGAAGCAGACGCTTAGGTCAGGTATCCCACGCCCGCCCGCCGCACAACCTCGCCGCTCATCTCACTCTCCATATCCCCGACCGAGAGCTATGACCGTTCCGGAAGGGCGGGGAACCTTGTGTTGTCTCCCCTCACCAGCCTGAGCAGTCTCGCTGAACTTCAAGGTCGGGACGTACGCTGGCACCAGCAGCGTCGGGAACGTCAACATCCGCTTCCCCCGATTCGTTCGACCCGGTCGCGTCTTGGCGAGTGGCCGAACCAAGCACGGTATGGAACACGTACGTCCCACGACGACGTAGACGACGTAGATTGTGCACTCATCACCTTCCAGAGCACAGATGGCAAGCGGCTACTAGCGCTTTCGTCCGAGTCCGGGCACGTATACATTTTTATCTCGAATATACCTCCCTCCTCATGATCAATACCTAGTACTCCTCACACGCCATAGCCATCCGCTCGCTCCGTATTCACCCTCCAGGAGTCGGGCGAGGTGTGGAGCGTCGCATGGCACCCGAAACCTGTACCGACAAGTTCTGCAGGCGCGTTCGTCATGATCAGTGGTGGAGAAGACAGTCCATCAGGTGATGGCGTTCTGCTGGATCGGGGGCATAAAGACTCATCGGGAGCACTGGATCTTTCCAGATCCTAGAAAGACCTGCCTCAAGGGTTTCGAGCGTGCCCTGACCGGGTGGAGATCGAAAAAACGAGAGGTCGTCACCCTGTTGCTCATTTCATCCCGGATTGGAAGTGATTCTCCCCTCCAATCCACGTTCTACTCTTCACCATGCCCCAGAATTATTTCGAAGCTGAGTCTGCCGGCCAAACAGCTAAACGGCAAGACTTGGCAAATTTAATTCCTATGTAACTGCTGGCAACCAACACGCCTTTGTTGGACAACAAAGATCAAAGGTGTGACATTTCCTTGACGGTGGCTCATTGAGAGATTGTGACGGGTGGCTCATCCTGTATATATGTAGTCAGTCTGGACCCGTATTCCTTCCAATCCCCGCTACTCCCTCCTCTCCACTCGCCACCACTCGTCCTTCTTCACTCGTCTTTCTTCACTCGTCTGTCTGCCAGCCATTACCCATCCTTCTGCCGATCGAATGGAGGATGACGATCATACTTCTACTTCTACTTCTATGGAGGATGACGACGATCATACTTCTACTTCTACTTCTACACCTACACCTACCAAGTGTCCTCCATCCTCAAATTCTTCTCATGGCGAGCCTCCCACAAAGCGTCGCAATTGCTCGAAATCTCCTTCAGAGACTTCTTTAGATTGCCCTTCGGATGCATCGACAGTCCGACGAAGTGCTCGGAACCATGGAAGGCGACTTGACTATGCGAAACTATCAGAGGAAGGAAAGGAGAGTTCGTTCTCCACCAGTGACTCTGATTTTTGTGATACGGAGTCCAGCTCGGATGTGTCTACGCGAGCGGTTCCTCGCTACGTGTCTACACGAGCGGCTCCTGGCTACCAATGGGTGAGTTTTAGTAGTGTAGTACATTTCCCCCGCGTTGACTGAAGCAAATGCAGCAACAGATGGAGTCCTCCCGTCAGGGAATGGGAACAGACGACTACATAACTTCTGAGGAAGAAACCCCGCGGCCGAAAAGATCACGACCCCATGGCGTGCAACATGCATGCATCGAAGCGTCCTCCAGTACGGATGCCCTTTCTTCTGACTCTGGCCACCCACAAAAGGCCAAGGGTAAGGCCAAGGCGAACAAGTGGATTGCGGCGCAGAAAGTAACAGCTGCACTCCAAAGTGCACGTGATCATCCAGATAGCCACTTCGGTAATTTCTTCGATTCTGTTCATGTGCGGCGACCTGACATCGATCTCTCTCACTAGTTCACTCGCCGCAACGCGACACAAACACATCTCCTGTTCCGTTCTCCGACCCGTCAGCTGCACCGTCAACGACGTCCCAACCTCCTGCGACACCCAACACAGGTCCACCATCCGCGTTACCAACACCCCAGCCTGCTCCAGTTGGCCCTACTCGTACAGAACCTTCCACTCCAATCTCGCCAGCGTCCCACCGTGATGTAGCACCCGTCCTACGCTCTGGTACATTTCCACCAGTCTCAGACGCATCGTCGGCACTATTTTCAGCGACACCATCAACCCTTCCCGTCCCTGTTGTTTCTTCACCGCAACGCAAGCTGTATTCGCCGCCGCCAACGACAGTTCGACCTGCTCCAGTTTCCCCTAGTCGTTCGCGGCCTTCAGCGCCGATCTTGCCAGCGTCCCGACGTAATGTACCTCACGTCCCATGCACTGACGTCACGCCACCATCTGTGCTGCCGATATCGACATCGCCACCCCCTTCAGCCCCTTCGCCGCAAAGCAACGCGTGTTCACCCTCAACGGCATCCCAACCTACTGTTACCAGTCATTCTGGGCCTTTAGCACCGATTTTTCCGGCGTCACAACGTAATGCATCATTAGGCCGGTATGTTGCACTGCTGTCTACGCTACCCTCGGGGGTATCACAACCCCCTCCAACATCTGTACCATCTTCTAAGACACTGGAAGCGACGTCCCGACACCCTCCTGCTTCTGGT
The DNA here is from genome assembly GCA_038091735.1 of Leccinum pellstonianum. Classification (NCBI taxonomy): domain Eukaryota; kingdom Fungi; phylum Basidiomycota; class Agaricomycetes; order Boletales; family Boletaceae; genus Leccinum; species Leccinum pellstonianum. The sequence continues at coordinate 14,185 of JBBPPA010000354.1, read as the reverse complement.
CCGTCGTCCACTAGCTCGTCAGAGTCCCATGCCGCGTCATCGTCTACATTACCATCGGCGATGTCGCCCCGGCGGCCCATTCCTGTTTTCGCTCCTCGTTCTGGGCCGGTGAATCCGACATCCTCTTTACGGCAGCCCCTTCCGCTTCCGACTCCAACAGCGCCTTCCAACCGATCAAAAGGTAGTTTGCCGGTCCCGCATGCAGTGCACTCGCCGCTGGTTTCAAGTCCAAGTAAGCGAAACCAGCCCATTCCTTGTGCAGAAAGTAAGTGTCACACGATTATATTTGGTCCATACTAATTCTCAGCCATTCTTCCTCTCATCTAGGTTCCTCCTCATCAAATGTCCCATCTTCGGATCCGTCTGGTATGCAAGTCACCAGTCAGAATACCCCTTCCCGTCCACACGAGGAAGATCTTAGGGCATTGTTCAATTCGGTATATGGTAGAATCACAAGTCTGCAAGGGAACTTTCAGACGTTAGATAGAAAAACGACCGAAGAACGCCGAGCCATGGCTATAGCGATACAGGCTTTAAATAAGGGCTTGGAAAACATTCAACAGAACACAAAGGATATGGCAGATGCCCTCCACTCCACACCCAATTGGCGCGCGGAGCGCCGAAGAGCAAAGGCTGCTCAACGTGGCATCGGCGACGGCAACGGGGCTGAAGCAGACGATGAAGGTGGACCCCACAAAACCAAACGTCCTCCCAAGGGTTCTCAAGACTGGTCACGACTACTGGTACGTATATGTGCTTCCTCACTGATCTTTCGGCATTCATACTTGATCATGTTTTAGGCGTGTGTGCGTAAGCATCTTCGATCACTGTTGAAACTTCCGTCTTCTGGAGACCTTTCGCATCTCCCTCCGGGCCTCACACCTGGTGAAATCCGTGAATTTGAGGCAGGCGAACCTGGTGCGGTGCAATGCACCGCAGACCAGTTCCGGATCGACTTGAATCAACAATGGTCAGCGCCGTTTAATCAAGCCGCCCGATTTGTCTTCTCGCAGAGCTTTCTTCACGTCCTTCAGGACCACCAGTTTGATCAGCCACCATCTGCAGCATTCGCAACTTCCAAGATGATCTTACTCGCTTTGGACTCGCATATTCCCCACCTGAGGCGGAAATATCAGCGATTCCTTCATCCGCTCTCTCCAGCTGATGAAACACGACGGCTCAAGGAGCTGGCCAAAAGTTCGCGTAGAGACACGGTGGGTGACATCATTTGCGCATCCACTACTATGGCTCATTCGATCCACAGCTTTTGGATAGTCGTCTTCGTGCCTGTTCATCTAGACAGTCACTCAAACGACATTCTGCCTTCTTAAGCCACTTTGATCGACAGGCAATGAGTGGAGACGAGACGGATCATGATCAGCCCGGCCCTCCGAAGACCTTCACTATCATTCGCCCAGTGTGGCAAAGCAGGGAGTTGGCTGACTTCCTTCATAAGCTGGATGCTATATATCGCGCAAACTGGGCAAACCCACACGGTGTAAGGGCCATTAGAGGTAACACTCCCCGCATTCGCATGTATCACACCACCTTTAGTCAGACAGAGGAAGGTCATGCCCCTAAAGGACTGCCTAGAAATTGTTACGACGCAAATTGGCTCAGCTCCCTTGCCTTGTGGAAGTTGGCCGGATTGGATGTCGCAGATGAGATTTATAGCTTTCACATTGATGATGTAGAATTGCAGTGATATGGATGATGTTCTACGATGATGTTCTACTTAGGTATGCGCACCTGTACTTTCCCAACGTTCAAATTTAATTTGCCCATTTCTATGAGCGAGAGGACATATAGTCGATGCAGATGGACACAGGCGATCGTGTTTGTAGTACGCTCTCTGGATAGATCATAAACCATGGTATACGTAGTACACCTTCCCGCTCGTTTTCGCAGTCGTTTTTCCTCTTCACAACCCTACCCCGACTAGCACGACACCTTATATGCCACCTGTTCAACATTCAACCCCAACGCCATTCCTGGTGAGGATCTCGAGGCTTCCCTGCCATCAAAGGTGGTGATCTAGACCGAACTCCCACGGCCTTCAAGTCGACCACGCCACCTCGTCTACGCAACTTCGCGCACGCCATGTCAAGGAAAGGTGGTGGGATAACACCGCGACTGTTCATGACTCGATGATTGTCCAAGTACGTCCGCTTCCACTGAAGTCGGCCATTCTCACCGACCTCTTTCCAACTAGAACACGGATTCGGGGTAGGCGTTTTCGGTGAGGGCGCAGAAGTTGAGCAACCAGAAATCTGCGCCGTGGTGGGTTGACTGAAAGCGCTGCACCTCCGCACGGCGATTGCGGTAGATGCTCTCCACGCCGACAGCGGGGAAGCCCATGACGATGATCTGATCTGTGACATAGGCGAGCCTCAGCCTCAGAGCTAGAGGAAGGCGAACTCGACGACCTAACCACCACCACCACCACCACCACCACCTCCTCCTCCTCCGCCGCCGCAAAGTTCGAGTCAAAGATAGAGGTTTCCCTTCAAACCAGAGGTGTTTCTGCCGTCCTTAGAGCCCCGCTTGCCTGCCCTCTCGCTTTCCTCTAGACGGCAGGAAGCCCCCGCGGCAATATGACCGCCCGCCCGAGGAAGATTACCGCCACGACAAGCCCAAGTCTCGCGACCATCGTCCACAAGATGTGCATCGTCGGGAAGAGACTGGGACGGACATCCGTACGACCCCCGGTCCTACAGGCCACCTCAACCGCCCCCGCCAATGCAAACACATCCGCCGTGCGGCGGGGTGACGCTGCACGCACGCCACCGCTCCCTCGTGCTCTCCAGTGTCACCTCACCAGTCCCAGCCTGAGTCCCATCCCAGTCCCACTCACGCTCCCCACCCTCGCCGAATCACTACCGGAAACATAGACGTCCGGCCCGTCGATCACCACCACCTCCGGCATTCTCGCCCTTGTCCAGGGACTTTCGTTCAGACAGAATGCACCCAGAGCCCTGGGATCGTGACCAACGACCGAGAAACGACGCGTATTGGGGTGCGGGTGCGCCACCAGGTCCAAGAAGGGCAGAGCGTTGCCACACTCAGGTGCGTTAGACTTGACGAATGCGTCTCATTGTGTGATTGATAATTATTGACAGACGCACCAATACCGTCCCGTCTTGCCATCACCCGTGTCCCCACGGTGGATATGATATGTTTGTGAACGGGTTCAAATGCTACGCCCAATTGCTAGGAAGGTAAGTGAGCCGGCCCTCTCATTACATCGTCATCTTAGACGAAAATTCTAAACGTTGACAGGTGGTGTGTTCTTCGATCGGCGAGCAGGCGAGACGAACTGAACGAACTTGCCATTGTTCGTTCGTATCAATCCGCAGCGACGTAAGGAGAAGCGCTCAAGGTGGCTGTCCCTATCCCTGTTATTACTGCTCCCCCGCTCACCTCGCCAACCAAGATTTTGTCGCCGACGGGCGCAAGTCAGTAGGGTATTGAACGTGGGCGCAGACGCGTTGGCGCAGCATTTCTCGACGATCGATCGCAACAGCGTGGAGATGTGGTAATCAGACCTTCCTACTTACGAACTTATTGTCAATCATGTCCAAGCCACCGCCTTCTGCGTTGCGCGTTTCCGCAGTACTCATGATCAAGGACCGAGCTCAATGGAAGACAGAGTCGCGAAACGGTTGGCGGTCGTTCGGGGTCGGTTCAACCTGATGGCAAAGGAGCTTTGAAACGGCGGCTGCATCGACCTTGTCCAACGCAGCCAATGTGCTCTCAATCGAGGCATTCCCATTCGAGAAAATATTGACTCGCCTGCGCTCACAGACAGCCTTGTGACGGGGTCTATGGACAATGGTACGAAACATTTTTTGCTGTGCGTTCCGCTGATGCGATCTTTCCGATCAGGCTTCCAGGAGTGTCTTCCAAGTTTAAAGCACACACCCGATGGTTCAGATCTTTCATCGATCACTATCAAACTTGCGTGAACAAGCTCGCACCGAGGCGACCGGAGTGCTTGATTCCACACCCGCAGCGGTTGACGGAAGATACGGCAAGGGACGGAGTGTGGGTTTTTCATTGTGGGTTTTTCATCGCCGTAAGTCGTAGTCGAATCCGAATCCGCGTTGTCGTTCCAATGCGCGTCGAACCATGGGCGGCTGGACCTTGAAATATACTGCTGAACGGCCCGGGCACGCTGCGTTGTGTGATGCATCACGAGGGACTCCGTGTAAAAGTTATTTTGTGCAGAGATACATACAAGTCACAGTTTTCCTATTCTAATACTGTCTAAGTCTTGTCAAGAGATGGTATATTTAAAATTTTCTTCGTATACAAAGTTTTAAGATGCTGACACTGTACTGTCGAGATAATGTCATGTTTTTTTTTTCCTTTCCTTTGTCTGTTACATTGCGGAAAGCAAGTGGCACAGTCAGACTTTTACCCAATATAGTATTCAAACTATAACACACCGGAATAGTTTAACCACACCAACTTTTTCACACGAAATTGTCTTTGGAATAGTTAAATAATTACCATAGCATAACATCACCCCTCCAGTAGGGAGAATGGATTTACTATCACATCACTACTATCATGTTGCATTTGAAATGGATAGAAAAAATAGCATCAGTGTTGCCCAGACTGAACTAGCCGCTTCGCCAGTTATACTAATTACACACCATTACTAATATTTTCTAGTACACTAAATGTACCCATGCCTGTTGTGTTATAGGCTAAATGATGAGTTCGCTCGACTGTGAATATGTTTTGCAAAAGCATACTGTACCTATATGTTGTCGTCGCGGTCCGGGGGCAAGCAGATTTTCTGGCGGCGCCGGGAAAGTCTATCGATAGGAAATTGGGTCAATTATTCGCAAACGTTACTCACTCGTTGCTAGCATTGTATATTTGGCACGTCAAACTGTAAACTGGATTGTAGATTACCATGGACCGCTTGGATCAAGTTGGTGTGTGACAAGATGAGATATCCATTTTGGCAAGCGGCGGTGATTCAACAACGCATTTTTCGTAGTCGGCATTGCCAAGGTTCGAACTCTAGTCAGCTGGGCAGACTCGGAATCTCGGAGGTTAGAGCAGCTTTCAGGGTACCCCCGCCATTTGCTTACATGCATGATTTCCTCCGCAACTTGGGGTATGGACAGATCTGCCGAGCCGGGCTGCTGTATTTCTGATCCATGCATTTTGTACAACCGGAAGCACTGGCAGAGCCTGAGGGGATACCAACACTGGCAACATTCAAAAATGCTAGTGTGTTGTCTTTGAACCTCAGATTTCCTCTGACTTGATGGCTTGAACTTGAACTTTCAAAGCAGGCATTGCTCCTGGGGTAGTATGTGAGGCACTGATTGCATCAAGAAACAGTAAGGAAAGACTGTCAGCAAAACAATAGGTCCCACTGGGCTGGTCCTTTTCTCATGATGGCTGCTCCTCACAGTGATTCGGTTGTTGCAGCAATGATGATACTGCACATATGACATTTGTGCAAGTTAATCAAGATTCAAAAACAATAGGTAACAGGAACTTGAACATAAGCAGATAGGTAGTAGTACACATGAATGAAATGGAAATGTGAGAAAGAAAGTCTTTGCCTGCCTCAAGTTGTCCTCAACATCTAGGACTTTTATCCTCCTTTGCCCTTTTGACTTGAAGGTGTGTTGTGTTCAATCAATCTACCTGCATTTCTACTTCTTCATCCTCATCCCCATCCTCATCAGATGAGGTTTCTGTATCTGTTACATCTCCTCCAAATGGGTTGCCTATGGACAAGCCATGGTTAGCCCAGAAGCAAATGTATGGATCAGCTGAAGTTAATTACAGCCTTGTTAGTATGGTTTCCATCATGTATCAGGAGTAATTTAAATTGGACATACCAATCAAAACCCTATTGGAATTGTCATAGTAGGCCAAGAGGGGCTTGACAAGTCCACGTGCAGTTTGAAGAGTACGAGATTGTTGTTCGATTCGGAAGTTTCTGGTTTCACCTGAAAGAATGCCAAGTGCCTTTGTGTAGGCACCTAGATCTAGGAAAAAAAAAAGTGAGATGTGGATGCAATAAAGAAACTTGAAAGACTTACCAAGCTTATCTGAGTCAAGGGGACAAGTGTTGATGTTTGGGTCACCATCCTGGCGTGATGCACGGTAGGCATAAAGATAGATAGGCTCATGCCTCTTCACCACCAACTCTACAACCAAAAAGCGATCAAGACTGGAGCATCGCCAGGTCTTGTCGACGTCACCCTTTAGAGCCTCACAATGAAGCATGAGGAGGACTTGCTTGAAGTAGGTGAAATGCTGGGCAAGAGTAATCCAGGCTTTTGTTGTCATCGTCTGGGTATTTGTTGCCTTTAGATTGTCCCAATGTTTGAGGACAATAGCAAGAGAATAAGAACGAAAAAGTAAAAGCTCTAGATATCTCTTGTAGAATGATGGTACATTGAACTGGTCGCATCGCTGACCCTTGATGGTTCGCCAGATTTGAATGATGCCACTGGCACCCCTACTTTGACCGATCATTGTATCCCCTGCCAGAAGGTCATCAACATGAGTCTTGACTGTTGAGTTGTCTAAATGGTCGGATGGAAATTGGAGGGAGTCCATGGAGTGAGAAGTTGCTCAGAGAAGATGTTCAAGTAAGCTGTAGTAGGTGGGGGTTGGCAAATGAGCTCTTGACAAAGAAAGGAAAACACGACAGATGAGTTTCAATTCTCGAACCTGTTTGTACAGTGCTAATCTACTCCTCAAACAATCTCTGTGGGCATAGAAAGGAACACTGGTACAGACTCGAAAGCTCCGAAGTCAAGGGACCAGTGGCCGAAGGTCACACTCAACCAGTGAGTGTTCCTTGGAAGGAGAAAGAATGTGCTCCATCTAAAATATCATCTTAGCGAATGGTCAGAAGGGTTGTGGAACAGTGGAACAAGTAGGTGTTCAAAGTTGTCCATTATACTATTGTTCATCTTTCCTTGCAGAGTCGGAAGAAGTCTACATAGCGGCCACCGGAGGTGCACTTAAAGATTTCCAGCTAACTGGTTGAAACTGGCATCTTGGCTGATGAGATGGGTCTCGGGAGGTACAGCATGATCTCTCATTCCATTTCGTGTTACTGACGCATCCTGCTTAGACTGTCCAAACCGTCTTGTTCATATCCTACCTTTTTCACGAAAAGCACCAATACAGACCATTTCTCGTTATCGTTCCTTTCTCGACCATCATTGCATGGCAATCCCAATTTGCTACTTGGGCACCCGACCTGAACGTCATCACTTATATCGGAACGGCTGGTGCTCGTGATGTCATCCGCACCTACGAGTTTGGCTAGTCGAACAAACGATTGAAGATGAACGTTCTTCTTGCCACGTATGAGCTGACGCTCAGGGATGCGAAAGAGTTGGCGGACATTAAGTGGCAGGTGCTGGCCGTAGACGAGGTCCGTTCGTGACTGGTGTAGACTGCTATACGCGCTGATCATCGCTCTCGATTCTGTAAGAACGTAAAGTCCGGAGATCCCAGGGCATTGAAGTGCGCGATGGACTTCTTCTGTGCGTCTGACGCGACCATGCCATCAAGACGTTGGTGTTGGTATCCACGCAGACTCATGTAGTCGCTCAGAATGTCGAGCATGCGAATCATCTGACTGAAAATGAGGACGCGATGACCATCTTGGCGCAGTCGTGCAAGTAACTTGTCCAATAACACCATTTTGCCGCTATTCATAATGAGGCCTTTAAGGGTCTCTTCGGGGCTATCAGTGCGGTTCTCTGCACCGTCAAAGAGGTATGGGTGATTTGCGGCTTTCTTAAGTTCCATGGCGATATTGAGCAAGCTTATGTTGTTGTTCTTGTTGGAGCTCTTGACCAAACCTTCTATTTCGACTAGGTTACAACGTAGTAAAGTACTACTCTTAGCAAGAGGTGAAGGGCACGCACCTTTGTGAGGATGTTTTTGTAAAAGTGAGTCTGGAGAGCGCTCATCTCCACCCGCAGGATGCGCTCGCTCTTTGTGGGTAGAGAGGTAAGCACATCCCGCTTCAAGCGTCGCAGCATCAGCGACTCTGATTGAGCGTGAAGTTCTTTCATTGTAGCTTCGTGATCCGCGTCGTTGAGATCAAATTCATTGGTGAGGGTGACTGTGGGTCAAATGAGCGTGCGTCGTCGGACAGAGAACGATCGGAGTGTCTCATACATCTGACTCTCGGAATTCTCCAGGCGATGTGCCTATTCGAGACTCTTACTCTCCATACGCGCTGGCGGTCTCGGTATTAACTTGGAGACTGCCAACACCGTCATCGTATTTGATGTGAGCAACTCACAGTCCGTCTTCCGCAGGTCCTGAATTCTGTGTAGAGCGATTGGAACCCACAGAACGATCTGCAAGCCATAGCACGAGCTCACAGGATCGAGCAAAAGTCACATGTCAGTGTTCACAGCTTCGTGGCCAAGGACACGATGGAGGAGGGCGTCTTGGAGCGAGCAAAGAAACAGATGGCTCTGGAGTATGCCAGTAAGTCCCCGGCTCTTTTTCTCCGCTGTCGTATGAATGATATTTCGTCAGTCATAAATCAGACCCTCTCAGACTCATCTCAGCTTCATTGACTTGAGCAAAGATGAGCTAACTGCTGTGCTCAAATATGGCGCCCAAAGGATGTCAGTACCAGAATGTGGTGCTTTGGACGATTTCTCACAGAATCACAGGTTCGATAAGGACAACTTGCAACAGGACCAGAAGCTTGCCGAAATGGACCTCGACGAAATCCTCAACAGAGCCAAGGACCACGAAACGATGGCCGCTGGTGGTGATAGTGGAGCCTCGCTTGGTGGCGAAGGTGACAGCAATGTTGACTTACTGGAGGTACAAATTCATCCCTGTTCCTGTTTGAAACATGTCATCATAAGGCACAGGTCGAGGTCCCGCCCACAACGCTCATGGTTGAAGATCAGTTCAACTACTACGACGAGGTTCGTGATCAATTCAGTTCGACTTTGCCGCCGTGCTGACGCAGTGACGCTGCGGAAGGCACCCTCTCCGGCGTCATCTGTTCATCATGAGGACCAGGTGCCACTGCCTATCTCATCCAACTCTACATCTCAGCCTCAAGTCTATCTCGTGGCCTCCGCCCTATAGGTACATTCGGAGACCCCAGAGATACGCTCAGAGAAGCATAACGATAGTAGTGCGCCGCCGTCTCGATTCCTTCGGATCTTGAAAAGGTTGAAGAAGAGCATCAGAGAAGCAGTCCCTGAGCCTCGTCGTGTTGTCGGCGTTGAATCAAGGTCAGCTGATAACGTGAATGCCTCAAACAGAGCCGAAGGTCGTGGTCAACCAGTGAGTACTTCTTGGAAGACGAATGAATTTGCTCCATCTAAACTATCATCTTAGCGAACGGTCAGAAGCGTTGTGGAACAAGTAGGTGTTCAAAGTAAAGTAGTCCATTCAAGCATCGTTCATCTTTCCTTGCAGAAGAAGTCCAAAGCCAGACCTCGTGCTGGCGGAGACCGCAACCGTGGTATCAGTACTGGAGGTTGCCCTCCTGATCCAAAGCAAGGCAGGTCTTCCGTCAAATGTAGGCGGAGGCCACGGCGGTAGCACTAGTACTGGAGGTCATCCTCTGGATCCACAGCCGTCGAACGGTGTAAGTCTTTCGTCAGCGTCGATCGCATCGCAGCAGCTTATGTTCTACCAGGCACAACAGGCAAAAGATGCAGATCAACCCTCGACTTGGAGGATTGATTTGAGCCACTGGGTATGGTCTACGGCAAGCCACCCAGTCGTGTTGAAGCAGGGGCTGCAAGCGCGTGCCGATGTTGTAACCTCCTATGCTTCCGAGAAGCACTGTCAACGGCTAAGTCTGTCAGGAAGATCTGTCATAGGCGGTTCCAGTCGAGCGCGATCGGAATAGACATCAAGCTGGCAGCTACCTACTAGATCATATTCGGATTCGATCACATTCTTTGATGCTGTAATTACCAAAACGAGCCAGACTGAGCTTTCGTCGGGGCGCAACTCTTGCATCTTATCGATATGATGTCCGTGGACTTTTCCCTTCATTTTGTCCCAGAACTAGGACGTATCGATCGTAACATATAAAACTGCAGCGATGCATTCTAGTTTTCCCTGCTCTAATTACGGTAGCGAGATACGGTGATGCTCAGCCTCGCTCTGTTATCTTTGGCTCTAGTCGCTCCATCGGTGGGTCACGCGAATTATCATTACTGTCTGGAACTTACCGAAACGTTAGCTCGCTGTCCTTGAAGGATTCGTGACGACGAAAGGACAAGCATTTTATCTCGATGGACAGCCCTACACTTTTTTCGGGTAAGGTCTTCGGAATTCAAGCCAACGCCTGACGACAAAAGCATGTGGCATAGGTCCAACTCCTACTGGGTTGGTCTTACTGGGTTGAGTTGCGATGATATGAATACCGCTTTCGAGAACATTGTTGCCACTGGCGCTACGACCGTCAGGACTTGGTAAGTAGGGTTTGGGATGGCATGTTGGTAGACCTTCGCTGACGCCGCTATGCAGGGGTTTCAATGATGTGATAGCCCCAAGCGGTGAATACTATCAACTATGGAACGGCAGTACTCCCGCCATCAATTACGGACCTAGTGGTCTAGAAAATTTCGGTAAGCATCAAGTGTCCCCAATTCCAGCGAGGCTGAGATTTCCTTCTCTCGTAGACCTCGTTGTTTCTGCCGCGAAAGCGAATGGGATACGGTTGATTGTCACCTTGTGAAAGATCATGATGATGCTTTGCCTTGACCTTTCTAATGTCTGTGTAGGACAAACAACTGGGACGACTATGGCGGTATGGATGTCTACGTTGACCAGATCATCGGCGAAGGACAGCCTCATGACTATTTCTACACTGATGCGGAAATCATGGTCAGCGATCGACGAGCTAATTCTACCGTCCTTTCACTGACGCTCAGCAGGCCGCATACCAGAACTATGTTCAAGTATGGGTTAAGCGATACATCAATGAGCCCACCATCTTTGCGTGGGAGCTGGGTAATCCGTGCCTCTGTTTGTTGACTGAGTTAACTGACACCACACAAAGCAAATGAACCCCGTTGTACTGGATCTACTCCGTCACGGTGAGTGATGATGTTTCAGGTTTCGGTCATTGCCCTCAAATCATTCTGCTCTAGGGCCACGTCTGGAAACTGTACAACTGAGACAATTACTACTTGGGCCCAAACGATGTCAACTTACATCAAGTCACTGGACGGCAACCACATGGTCACACTTGGCGATGAGGGATGGTTCAATGATCCTGGAAACCCAGATCAATCCTACAAGTAATTGCATGTGCTCGCACTTGATTCAATTCATTGACAAGTTGGGCTTTCAGCGGTTCGCAAGGCATCGATTTCAACGCTAACATGTGTATCGATACTCTTGACTTTGGTACATTTCATGTATGTCACGCAAAAACCCACCCAACAGATTTTTCTGACACATTTCTAGCTGTATCCAGTACGAGGGTTTCTTTCTTTTTGGATATTTGTTTACCTCCATACCGCTGTCTAGTTCATTTGGGGCGAAACTACTAGGTATGTCCTGGATGTAGTCGGTGGCTTGTGTCCTAAATCATCGACAGTCCGATCACATGGGGCGCGGAATGGATCCAGAGTCACAGGACCTCACAAGCTACTTACAACAAACCCGTGGTTATGGAAGAATTTGGTGTCCTGGCAAATCAAAACCAAACCGAGACATATTTGAACTGGTATACTACAGCTCTCGACATAGGTTTGACGGGTGCCATGATCTGGTTCGTCGTGGTCCATGACCTTCTTTGATTTCAGTGCTTATTCGACACACTCTTCAGGCAAGCTGGGTCCAATCTGACAAATGGCTCGACGCCGAATGACGGTTCCACCATCTACCCTGGTACCGTTGTTTATAGATTGGAAACCAACGTCTCTGCCTCGTTCCGTGAAAGAGATGGGTATTAGGTGCCGCTTCGAAGGATAATTTTCGGAACAAAACTTGTATTATGATGCTTGGGTCGCGTAGAAAGACGGATAGTTGCAATGCATGATGATTATGTAAGCTTTTTGCCTTGTGCCTAGCGTCACCGCGTCACCCATGCTGAGGTAAAGAGTGCTGACTAAGACCGGCATAGAATTTCGTGGCCATTTTGCTTGTTTCCCGAGAACCATGTTCCGTCAGTTAGCGCGTCTACCCCTTCGCAGGGGTCTGCATTCACAAGCAGGCCCCAAATCTCGACCGTTTACGCGATACGCTCGCTCGGCCTACGCGCTTGGTGCGTCGGGGGCCGTTGCAGGTTACTTGGCCTGGTCGTGGAGTCCCGACGGTCAGCGCATACCGCGCATATCGCTTGACTCGGAAGCCGTCTCCGGTACGTTTTCATCTGTGGGATACATGGATTTAGAGCTTGATGGTTTTTGCACCTCGCTTTTCAGCGCACCAGCAACAACCCGCGTCTTCGTCGCCCTCGCCCAAGTCTGTTTCTCCTCCGACACTCTCTAATGCCCCAACGCCATCCGCGCCTCCAAGCGACGCGACCGAACCGGTCATGATAAATCCCGAGGGCGAAGAGCCCTCTCCGGAATCCTCGGGAACGCTAGCAGAGGGCGAGGACGCTCAGCAAGAGTCTCCAGGTGGTGCCTTCAATCCGGAGACGGGGGAAATCAACTGGGATTGTCCGTGTCTCGGAGGGATGGCGCACGGGCCGTGCGGTGAACAATTCCGGGAGGCGTTCTCGTGTTTCGTGTACTCTGAGGCGGATCCCAAGGGCATCGACTGCGTAGAAAAGTTCAAGGCAATGCAGGAATGTTTCCGTGAGCATCCCGATGTTTATGCTGATGGTACGTGACCCTACGCTTGCCTACACATCACCATATCATTTTTATCTTGCTGCAGAAATCATGGACGACGACGAGGAGGAATCTCCTGCCGGAACTTTGACCGAAAAGGAGGAAGGCGACCTTAACGCCTCAGACAGCCCTTCCTCACCAACGACAGAGCAAGCGCTAACCTCGACATTATCATAGGATTCACGCACATTATAGACACCATATAGCAGTTTGATTTATTGCATTCACAATCACTACTCAATACTGAAATACAACATACAAAAGTGAGCGAGCATTGGTACAGTCGTACAAGGTTTTAGTGGTAAGAGATCAATTTTGGAATCGTTTCTCGATGACCTGGTCGTTCAGCTTGTACCCGTTAGTTGCGAATAATTTCGAATGCAAGAACGGCGAGGTGTCGTAAATGTCGTGTTCCTTTGCCTACGCCGATGTGAGCCATTGTGACGCATAACGAGGTCGTCGCTTACCCTTTCGTCGAGCTCAGAGACTTTGATTGTTATCAAGTCCGGTTGCTCATGCCTCTGCAGTTGGTGGAAGCGCGCCTTCTCCTTGACGAGCTGACCAAGAATGAAGGCGAGCAGTTCTTCGTAGTCACGAGCTTGTGTGACATACTTCCGGAAGCTCTATCGCCAATAGTCAGCTCTCCGTGTCCACACACATCACCCTGCACTCACCCGTTCGAGCGTTTTCTTGATGGTAAGTTTCTGCGTACTGACAAAGCTGCCAACGGCGACGGAAATAGCCAAGTCTATGTCGTCAGAACGAACATACTCTCTAAGGCACATCTTGGCACTGGCTTCTGCCATTCGAATCATGCTCTCTAGGTGGCGAATGGTGATGGGGTATGAGCCTGTAGCCAAAGACTCTCGTCGCAAATCAACAAAGAGACGCGAGAGCTTTTCCTGGTCCATGTCGTACAATTGAGGTCGAACTCTCTCCCGAGCGTACATGATATATTTCCGAAGGACATCCTGAGGTATAAGCTAACGGAGTGTTAGATCCAGCTTCCTTTCTGACATCCATTATGTGACGTACATCAGCATCGAGGATAGTACCGACATTCATTTCCTCCTCGGGCGTGAATTTCGGGTGGCTGCGGAGGTGACTCCCAACCACAAAACGTGCAAGGAGCTCGTCTTGGACTGGGTCTACGGTATCTTTCACCACGCAAAGCACATCAAATCGTGAAAGGATAGGCTCCGTCAATTCGACATTTTGTTGGAATGGTATAGTGGGGTTGTATCGTCCACGGATAGGGTTGGCTGCAGCGATGACCGCACACCGAGCACGGAGTGTTGTCACGATGCCAGCTTTCGATATGGAAATGGACTGTTGTTCCATGG
>JBBPPA010000353.1:0-24306 GCA_038091735.1 Leccinum pellstonianum | reverse complement strand
TTTTTGGTCTCTTTCCCGATTACGCGCCTTCCTGCGGGTCTTTTCCTCCTCCTCAAAGTCGTGAAGGGCCTTTTGGTGACGTTTCGCGTTGGCTTTGGAGGTCGAATGGGAAACTACTTCTGGGGCATCGTCATCGTTTGATCCATCTTGAATTTTTCGTGCTTTGCGCGCCATAGCAGGAGGCAGCCTGTGATTTCGACCTCCGCGGTCATGTGACATTCGATCAAGGCTCATCGATCCATCTTCTCATTTCGAAGACCACGACCTAGGTGCAAATGACGCGTTCCGACTCGAGGAAGCGGTGGAATGGACTGCCCCCCCACTGCGCTTCCGTCGCTAACGACTCTCACAACGACGATGGTGCCCCATCTCACCGAACACGGACGGCTCGAATTCTACAAGGGACGGACTTGGCAGTCGGGTGAGTATCCACGGCGACAAGCAGTGGTGCACCAGGCAACACGATGCGGCGGCAAAAGCGATCGAAGTTTGTTCAAGGTCGATGCCATTGATCGTTCGGGGTGTCTACGTTCGGGGTATCCTAGGACGTTCACTGCCGTCCACCACTTCAATTAATGTACCCGTCACCTACTCCTCCGAGGATCGGTTCCTTGACCGCAACCTCGATTTACAAAATCCCGACTTTGTTTCTCCCTCTGCAGCTCTCACGCTGGCTCAGGTTCTGATCTCTTGCATCCCGCCAATATGCCCCATTCCACCTACCACAATACTCAACTGCCCTCCCGAATCTTTCCCATAACACAGCAGTTGGTCAAACCAATGTGTGCGCCCTCGACACATCTTGCATATCCTTCTGATCTCGTCCACTTGACTAAGACAAACTAACTAGCACAGACACTCAGCAGCATGTGTCTTTCTATCAACCGCGGCGAGTATCGGTAAGGCGCTATTCTCCTAGCGCACGCTTCTGGTCACCAGTGGTGGGTTGGACTTCAAGTTGGTCGACAGATAAATGCATGCGTTTGATAGTCTCGGGTTTTGCGTACTCGTTGGTCTTGCGGGCCCTTCGATGGGTTCTCTGAGGTACCCCTTGGCTGGTCTCTCGGCTTGCCTCCGGCTCTCGACCCGCTCGAAAGATCAATCGATTGGGTTTTCTAGCTCTTTCACTCGAAGTTGAAGTGCCCAGTAAAGGCTGGTCAAGAATGCTCAATACATGATACATGATGGTACAGAAGTCAAGAAAACCGTCCGCGCGCTGTCTTATTTATTCGTCTCCTCTCACGACAAAGTAATTCACCCCCACTAGCTCGAGACCATGCTTACCCGCAAACGTCGCAGCGTTCCACTTCGCCCTATCATTCGACCCGCTCTTGCATTCAGGAGCGTCGACAGGGATGGAAAAGTCCAAGCTCGGTTCCTGGTAAAGCAAAAACACTAGACACGCAGATATGATACAGATTCCGAGTTCAGCGGCGAATCAGATCATACATTCTATGGAGATTTACCATAACGATGGAGTCCTGTGCCCCGAGGAGGGGCGGGCGGGTAATAGGGGGTTGTCGCCGGCTTCGTCAAGCGCGCACCCAAGTCTCCCGTGTCAAGCCCACTCAGCGCAGGTGCCTTGAGACCCGTCACCTTCAAGGTAACACGCACACATTCGCGTGCTCGTCAGTAAACGTGCCCGCCTACATGCACTATCGTGGGTCTATCACGCACTCACCAACCAATGTCGCCACTGTCCCATTTTGGGATCGCTCTTGGAGGGCGCGTCCGGATCGGTCATGACAAGCGTATAACCGACGTCGGTCGCAGCCGCAAACGATTGCATCGGCGTGAACGATACCAGCGGCTCGTCAGCCGTATCGATACTGGTGAGTTCGTTTCCTAGCATGGCTTCTTTCCCGGTGGGCCATTTCACGGCGAGGAGTGCTTCAGGGGCGAAAGGGGTCTTATCAGGGATCACGTCAGGAATGATGCCTGCTGTCTGGACGGCATTCGCGACGGCACCAAGGGGGTTGAGAAGAGGCATATTGTATGGTGTGGTTGTGGTCAAGTTGCGATATTAATTGTGGGCTTGAGATGCCACTTCCTTCTACCTCTGCATCGACTGCGCTTTCCTGGGCGTGACACGGCGGCTGTGCAGCGGTCTGGCGCGCCATGACCTGCTATGACGTATCTCGATTGTATTTCAAGACTGCCCCGCCACTGGGTTGCAAACTGGCTATCTGGAACCCCACCTAGGCACGGCACGTCTTTCATTTTTTCCCCTCATGTCACTAGTCCCTTGCTGCTACTTTGAACGACATCGACCCTTGTCAGGGATCCCGCGAACCAGAATATGAGACCTCGGCGGTGTTCCGTCGTTCCACCAACCACAAACGAAGTGATCCACACCGCCACCGGCATTCGGAAAGATGAGCCTGAGGCTGTCCGCACGTACAGACAGCTGCCAGTGGAATGACAGGTCAAATCGTGACCCTTGAACGCTATGAACTTGGGTGGCAGGTCCCCACGCCCCAGCTCCCCCCACGCGCCGCCACCTCCTCGGTGATTGCCCGCCTTTGGGTTCAGCGACGTTGATTGCGCCAGCTTGATTAACCCTGGTAGACATGCACGGAACGCCGCGAACCCGTCATTTATCGAAAGGCACATTGTGTGGCAGTAGGCCTCTGCACGTTGACGCCGGGAGACACGGTCCGAGGGGGTGGTTTCCGTGAAGCAATGTCTTAACTCGGAATCGAGTACGTCGAGTACGGTTTCAACGTCCATCATATAGTCTATGCTCAATCAGGTCAGTAGGTTGCCTGTGTATGAGAACTACACTCCGCGGAGCAAAGCAAGGTCACCGAATGCGCCCCGATCCAGCTCATAGTATCTGCCGCTGTCGACATGCACTATCAGACTGACAAACACTATCGAGTATGCAAACACCCCGACGTATCCATATCTTGATGACGTGCAGGTCTTTGCGTCCCTGAAGCTCCCCCTAAGCAACCAAGGGTGTTCCTGGAGACAATGTGACCGAAGTTCTATATCAACGTCCTTATCAGGACAGATGAGAACAATTAGACGTGTGCCACCGGAGTGTTTCAAAGACAAGCCTCACAAGGTGCATTGCTTGTTACCTCAACCAAACCATTTGTAGTGAGGCAGCCTCGCCTTTGGATGCGGCCGCTCAATTCTAGACTCCAGTTTTCAAACCATTTTTTGATTTTTTTTTTGGTCCACAAAACGATACATCTCGAACGAATTTACCTACATACCGTCACGCAAAACCATTTAAAAACGAGCTCGAGTCGCATGCAAACCATGTCGCTCCTATACCCGTCTCTCCACAGGATGGCAAAGCCCGTCGAAGAGTGCGAGGGCCACCGTTTCGAGACCGCACCGCAGATTGAGAGAAGTCGAGTCCAAAGGTCGGCGACAAGAGTGAGCGAGACTTGGATCGAGTTCGCATGGGAGAAATCCGAGATCCAAACTTGAATGATAAACCCGCTGCTTTGGGCCGAATCAGAAGAAAAGGGAGGGGGAGAACGGGCGCATCGAGGAATTTCCGCCAAAAAACTGGCGCTAAAAACACAAGATGCGTCCGGGGAGGTGAAAGGAGGGGATGGAATGGCCGGGCAGCGTCAAGAATGGGTCAAGGAGAACTCGTTTGCGATGGCATGCGCAGTCGTCGGCGATGTATCGTCGAGGTTGGCGTCGTTCGGTGGGTGTTTTTATATAATTTTCTGGGCTGGAATGCGTTAGAGTGTGTGCTCTGCAAGACTTTACGAGACGACGTACGAAGAAGAAAAGGAAACGAGACCCAAAGGAGCGACGATAGTTGGAACTGATTTATAAAAAAGAGAGACTGGTGATCACGTCGTGTCAGCAGAATAAAGAGTAGAGTGTCGGAGTAATGCACACCTTTTTTTTGGTTTGATGTTTTCTGATTTTTTTGCCTGATTCTTGCTTTTTTGTGTTTCTGTTCGAACGCGTCAGGAGTGAGTCGTCAGAGTGGGACTGGTCAGCGTACTTTTGGGATTTTCTGTGTTTTCTGTCGCATGAGTGAGGATCAAGTCGTCAGAAGGAACTCGCGAGACGGCATACCAAGAAGAAAGAGAAACCGAATCCAAACGAGTGACAGTAGTTGGAATTAGAATGAGAAGAAGGCTGGCGGTCAAGTCATATCAGAAAAGTGATCAAGAGGGTGTTGGAGCACACCAAACCTTTTTGTGGATTTTTGATATTTTCTGATTTTTTTGTGTTTTACTCTGCGGGAATGCGTCAGCATCAAATCCCCAAGTCCCTGCGAGATACCTTTACATTACTAAGAAAGAAAAACTGAAAGATACTAAGACCAAATAGCGTAAGAAGGAAGACGAAGACACGCACTACAGAAACGGAGCCGGAGATCGAGAAGGGGAACTGGTGGTCAAGTCAGTGAGGCGGCGAGCAAGACGGCAGAAATGATCACTCGCCAGAAGACGAAAAGAAACTTTTTTTGTGGTTTTTCTTTTTCTGCTAGAATGCGTCAAGGCAGAGGCTTTGGAGCTAACGCGGTCAACGCACCTGAGAGAGAAACAGAATCCGAATCCGAAAGAGTGACGATAGTTGGAAATAAAAGAGATAAAGGGTATAGGGTGACGATGGGATCCTTCGGCACAACAGAGCTAGCCAGGGACCTTGCTCGGTAACCGTCTCATGAGCGACGCGGATTGCGCGTCGCCATGGCCTTGGACGCGTTACCGCCTGACCAGTTGACCACCGGAAGGATGACCTCGATAGCAGACGAACTGCTTGTAGCGCGCGAGATGTCAGTCCAAGTCGGACGCTGGGATCAAACCCTCCATATCGAATGTCGGAGCGGGGGGGATCGCAGTCTGGCGTTCAACGAGCTGCGAGGGCGTTTATTCAATGTCGGGACGTGAGGCAAGTACCAATGAGCAGTACTCACATCCTGAACCGTCCACGAAGACTTGGTGCACGTATCTGTCATGCGTGCTAGTCAGCGACACGCAAGGATAATACGGCGAGTAGCAAACTCGCCTCACGCAGAGCTCGAGCAACCCGCCGGCGCCCAAAAGATGCCGCATCGTCACCAAGAGCAATCTGCTTGCTGGAACCCAAGCAGAGTGCGAAGAAGAAAGGGAAAAAGAGAGAGGGGAGAGAAAGAAGGGAATGGTGATACCTGGAGCGACGACATACCTTTTATACTGCTGGGCCCGGGGAGTGTCAGCTGCATTCCAAAGTTCGAGTCTGGATACGTCATCCTATCTTGCCTATCCAACACAAGTACCTATTCTGGAAAAACAAAGTCATGCATGACATCATGGATCATTGCTCTGCTCGGGTCGCGAACGGTCTCGAGCAGTCTAGGTTGGCTGGACTCGGACCCAACCCAGCATCGCGTCAATATATCGTCGGACAAAACTCCCTCTCACCTACTATGGGCTTCCTTGCGGGGCGTTCCCAACGACTGAACTCTTCCGAGTCTCAGGTTGAGACGAGTAAATAAGAGAACGGAC
This sequence comes from Leccinum pellstonianum, assembly GCA_038091735.1. Lineage (NCBI taxonomy): Eukaryota > Fungi > Basidiomycota > Agaricomycetes > Boletales > Boletaceae > Leccinum > Leccinum pellstonianum. The sequence goes on along the minus strand of JBBPPA010000353.1, from coordinate 18,835 downwards.
CTGAGCGATCTTCATGAACGTCTGTGTCGTCGTGACCGCCTTGGAAAATAACAAGTGGACCCATGTACATGTTTGACTAGTGCAGAATTGAGATGCCGGTAGCAACTTCAAGTTGTTGAAGTCACGGTCTCGCTTGACCTGCGACTGTTTCTACAATGATTTTGACAAAGAGGCGCACCGTTAGGTCCCTGGCACAAACCGCCGTACACAATACGCGCCGAGCCTTGACACAACATCGACAACATCCCTTCCCTGTCTTTGCGAATACTCCTTGATCTCGCCGATGTCGACAGTGCTCCCATCCCGCTGATCGAACTCATCCAACTGACATCCCGTCCTGAGGTAGTCTCTCGTAGGCAGACCCTTAGGTAGGAAGATGGTCGTTCATACTTACAAGGGTCCTGAGGTGACAATTCAATTCTCATCGACGCGGGTCGCCTTCAAGTTCGTTCATGTTCTACGCCGCGCTCACCACCTCCCGTTGGGCCGTCCACCTTCCGACAGATCCTCGACTCGCTCTGGTACCTCTTTGCCCTCATTGAGACCTGTGACTGGTTGAGTGGTCTGAGCGTACGGTTGTGCAGCTTGACGAAAATCGGATGGAGGTCGGCGTCTCACTGAGGCCCAGTTTGGATGTACGAGAACTACAAGGAATGTCCAGGTGTCTTTGAGCGTCGTCAGTGACTTCTACGTCTTGTGGGTGTGGATGCAATATCACACTACTGGGGTGTATGCACTGCATCACTGCAATCACGTCTTCATTCGATGCTTTACCTCGCGTTCAAAATCATATCTGATAGCGTCATCCCGCCTCACTCCCAGCTCATTCTTCAAGACACCCACGAATTCAAATCCCAAGGCAGCTGTCCGCTCGCAGCCGATGACGGACATCCCAACGATGATATACTCCATCTATCTTACCAAAAATTTGTCTCACTGCTGTGTATCCCAGGAGGTACTGTCAACGACTATCAAAAAATAAAGCAAAATGCGCTCACCGATTCGGCAGCCGAATCCGAGACATCCATGTATCCGAGGCGCTTCGCTTCTGTCAAACTCATCGAACGACCCAGACCCAACTTTTGCACCTCTGTCCAAAAGTCCTTGTTCCCGTTTTCGCGCATACAGTCTTGCTTGAGTCCCTCGATGATCCTGTACGACAGTAAGTGTGGGTTAAAAGGGAAGCATGTTGACTCACTCGTTCCACGCGTCAATCTCGTCCTCCTACGACTCATTTAGTGACTTTGACCCGGAAACATCAGACCTGACACACTCACCCTCAGACACGCCTCGCGCAGCTCCTTCAAACATGCTACCATCTCGTCCTGACGTCGACTCGAAAACGGCCGTCCGACTATTTCTCTTATCACAACTCCGAGATCTTCCACCGCCTTGGTCACCACGTCGCCCTGCTTCAGGTTTTCGCGGAAGTCCCTCATAGGATACGCGATCCCAATTATCCTCCCCGGCGCACGCTGCGGGTCGTTTTCCAACTCGGGTGAAGCCGTCGGGGTCGGCAAACCTGGTGCACTTGGCTTCGGCCTCGACGCAAGCAAAAGCTCACCATCCGATTCCGATTCCGTCTCAGAGTCGTCTTCTGCAGGCGGTTGTTTCTTTCCAGCATAAGACGAAGACGCTTCGACAACGCTGGGCCGTGTCTGAGCTGGACCCATTTGGTCGAGAAGAATCATGTCCTCGTCTTGGTCCTGTGCGCGGACGTGACCATCCTTGCGTGCCCTTGCAACTCTCTTAGGAACTAAGAGAATTTTTAGCGAAATGCGACAATAACGAATCCGTGGAAAGCATGCCTTCCTTGACCTTGAAGGCAGTCTTGCACTCCTGCAGCGCATATTTGGCATGCTTGAGCACACGCTTCGGAGGTTCAAAGTATTTCGTAAGTTCAGGATGGGGTGGCGGAAGCGGGTGGGAGACAATGTCAGATATCACCGCAGAGTGGAACTGAGCCTGCTTCGTGCGGTGGATGGCCGGGTTGTATGAGAGTCGTGGATCGAACCAAGGCTGAAGGGACCTGGAGGGATACACAGGTCAGCTCCACAGAAAAAAAAAGGTCGGCGTTTTAGTGACTTGCCCATCTTCATCCTTGTCTGCCTCCATCAAGTTCATGGCGTCCACAAAGTTGCCCATGGCTTCTAGTTGCTCCTCTGTTGGAATATAAGGATGTCTCGTAAGCTTTTCCCCTGACCTGGAGATAAGGGTCGAGAGAGAAGGAAAGGTATGGCGTCTGACATCGTCCGCGAACGGCATCTACAGTGTACGACGGTCACCATAATCACTCCGGCTGACGAGCACGAGGACACACCTGCACCCATGTTAATACGTCCACCTTGTCCCACACTATGGGCGAGAGAACGCCCATCTTTGGGTCTTGACCATCACGGGTCACCATTCTCGCGATTGCCAAAACACCTTTATCATCCATGGCTTGGACAATGGACGAGAACGCGAGCTGATCGGGGATCGAGTGTTGGCCTGCGTAGACATAGGAAACCTCGCCCATGGGATACGAACGATTCAACTAGAACGCCAAACCAACACATCTGTTAAAGCACAAGTCAGGGAAAAAAATCAAAAGACAAACGTTTTCCTTGCGGAAAAACCCGCATATATCAATGCCCTTCTTGGTGTTCAACCGCTCAAACTGCCCGTCGGGACAAGGGACATAAGTGGAACCATACTTGAACCCTTTGATGAGCTGCTCTTTTTCAACGGTTTCGAGACGCGACTCATCCTCTGTGGTACTCCCCTCTTCATCAACGTTCATCGAAATATCATGAGTGGCAGACTCTTCTCCTTCTTCTCCTTCGCCTTGAGAGGACCTGTCGACGACATATTCTGTGCTTCTCTTGACCTCCCTATAGATGTCCTTTCCGTCATCTTCGGCATCCAACATATCATCATCGTCCTCGTCATGACTTTTCATGAGAAATTTCTTCCAAGGGGCCTGTCTAGCCTGGCTGGTGTACTTGGCGACGAGCACGTTGAGCTCAATCGCTTCGCTCTCCCGTACCGCTACATCTCCTAGACGCAGTGTCGTCGATAAGAGCGCTGACTTGGTTTCCTTGATGTGTGGAAAGCTGAGTGTGAGGAGGGCGTGTTCGAGGGATCCGAGAAGCCCATGGTCTTCAGACAATTTAGATATGAAGCAGGAGTAAAAGTCTTCGTTCACGCGCTAGGGGAGAATTGTCGGTATGAAACATATCAGGATCGTTTCGCCTACCTTGATGGGAGGCTTATCTTCTTCTTGATACTCGATCTCTTTGTCATCAAAGTCGACACCGCTATGCCAATTCTAACGCGTCAGCATTCGGATGTCCGCAAATGCATCGGGCGAGGATGAAATGGTCCACAAAGGCCCGCCTCTTCACTCACACGACAGTCAATGATACATTCAGACTTTTCATCTTCTCCGCTATTAATTCCCATTGTTCAATTTCCATCGGGGACTCGCCATCGGTAACCAGCACTATCCGGCGCGTCCATGTGCGCTTCCTTTCCAGATAAACGTCTTGCGTCTGGACACCGACTACCAGTCCGTCCATGGCTAATTTTCGAGAGAGATGAATGAATGCGTGGGGAAAGAAGGCATGACAAGAGCGGGCTTACGGTCTCCTATGGTCTCTGACGCCCGAAGCTCGTCTATTTTCGCGAGTGTACTTGCATTTGGTTGCCCAACGGGAATGTATTCTGAAACGTGCTCGTAGCCTCCATCCTTTTGGTTGATGATGTTGTTGGTTTCTGTTCAAAAATCGGTGTCAATTTTTTTCGGCAACAAACGACAGTCGGCTGTATTCTCGCGTTGTAAGACGAGAGAAAATAGACACCTTCTGAACCAAACGTGATGACACCACACTGATCCGTCTTTCGGCCGTTGAAAATCTAGCAGCATGGGGCGCCATGAGAGCACGAAGTGATTCGATAAAGATGGAGGGACAAACCATCTCCTGTATCTTCATCTTGACAAACTGAAGTGTCCATTCCAACTTTGTCATCTCTACGGTTCTCGTCTCTCCCTTCTGAGTGCCAGGAAGCTCGACTTGTCTGGAGGCTCCCATGGAGGGAGAGAGGTCCACGAGAAACATGGTGACGGTGTACTTGAGTAAACGTCAATCATACTTCACGCGATTTCTGAAGAAGGAGGTCTTACACCGGCTCGTTCTGCAGGCATCGTGGAGGAGGGAGTCAGGAGAAGGCTGCACTGCCACAGCAACACGACGCGTCAATTAGAACTCACGTGATACGCGTGACAGGTAAGGTAAATACGAGGAGGTCACTTCGTGTCCGTACAACCTCCAGCGCGACACATTACACGCGACCCGTGCGCCCGAGATACAGTAGTAGCCAACGATGTACTACAAGTACTATGGATACAAGGTCTCGTTTCTGCAAACTGATCATGCTCTTGTACGCTTCCTTTGCGACTGCTTCAACGCCGTGTCCATCGTTGGTCTGCGGCGACGACAATGAGGCAAGGCAAACGAACTGCAAGAAAAAGGGGACGCACTTGCGATTCCTGAGCCCGAGCCTCGGACCATCAGACGGGGGTTCGTCGACGTCCATGTTATCGTTCTGGGCGAGCTGCATTCGCCTTGCTACCTTTCCATCCTTGTGACGTTCCTGCACGTCTTTCAAAATCGACTGATACGCCTTCTCGTGCTCCTCGTTCTCCACCTGCACCGTCACGTTGTAGGTGGCAGCTTCCATGAGCTTCTGGTCGAGCTCGGACAAAACGTTGGCCGTCGTGTTTGCCCTAAGTCGTACATGAAACGCTTGATCGAGGCGGTGGGGTGGGGACGAACCAGTTCTGGAGAGCTTCCAACAGTTTCTCGAGCTTGCCGGGCTCGAGATCCCTTCCCATCGTGTATTCGATTTCGAGCTGCTGCTCCTTTTGGTCAAGTTTTCCGCGGAGGATGTTGAGGTAGATGGCATCGATGATGAGGTCTTCGAGTTCTCTTATGCTTTCTATCTGCAGTTCTTCGAGCAACAGCGAGTATGGCAAGATCTGTGACGCAATTACAATGAGCAAAAAGGGGTCATCGGGAGTGAGGACCGTACATGGCGTTCTTCAGCGAGCGAGACTATCGTGAGGTACTTGAGCTTTGTTATCTGGGCCGGATTGAGCGGCGGAAGCGAGTTCTTGTGCTCTGCAATCAGAAACGGTCAGTGAGATCGAGTGCGGAGGAAATCACGCAATCGACCTAGATAGTCCCTGAACGTGCGATACGAAAAGAGTTGCAAGAGAGAGAGAAAGGGGGCATGTTGCTCGCTGGCGGCAAGCTGATCTCTGGTGTGTCAGTACGGATGTACAGAGGGGCAACGCTGAGGGGGACGTGCTTCCTGGATGTTTGGCAGTTCGAGGAGCTCTGCAAAGACGAACACGCCCGGTGCAGATGTCGCATCCTGTATGAGTTTAGCTGCAGCTGCTCCTTTTGCTGATTTTGAGATGAGGAGGAAAGGCTCGAGCGGTGCTGCAAAGGTGGCCATGATGGATGTTTGGACACAAAAACACTTTCTTCTCATCACTACTTATGTCTGGTGAACACAACGACACCGACCCCGCCATTCGCGTGCACGTCGCGCCATCGCAGTCGTCCTACTTTGCAGGCGAGCAGTTCTCCGTCACCATCACATTCACCAACACACGATCGCCCGAATCTCCCAATCCCAAAGTCAAACACTCGCACAGGCGGGGCGTGCACTCCATCAGCTCTGCGCCCCTCGCAAGGCCACCTACATCCCCTGGCCAAGTCCGACAGACCGCCCCCCTCACTGCGTCCGTCCCTGCCACCAACAATGTCCGTGACGTGCCCACGCGGAAGAGACTCGTTGGTGACGTTACAGGAAAGATGGACATGTCCACGGTCCTCGAGCAGAAGCGACAGTCGCTCCTCGAAAGGGCGAGGTCCCTCTCCATCGACATCCCAGCTGGCGAACAGGGCGCCACCAAGGAGCACACCGCGAACGGTAACGGGGACGCGTCTCGCTACGTACGCGCTTACGACGAGTTCTCAGACACGGGTGCGTACCGCCAAGTCTCGCTCACGCAGCACCCAGGACTACCGCCGCCCAAATCGCCACTGGCACGCAACCCCGACTTCCCGCTGCCTCCCCACCATCCCCACGCTCGCAAACAGTCCGTGACAGACGTGCACATTCACCTCAACGACGTACAAACAAACCCATCTCCCCCGTCCGGCCTTGCTAGCTCATCCGCGTCCACCTTTTCCCTCGCGCTCGACCCGATAGCAGAGACACCAACGACGTCCTATCCTGGTACCCCTCTCCCCAGGTCTCCTTCTCTGACCGATTCGCTCGACCAACATTCCCTCAAGACTGCTCACCATGCGAATCATTCCCGCGCCTTTCCACCACGCCGGCTGTCTCAGCTTCCCATAGGCCATGGCCCTCCGCCCGCTAATCCCCAGCCGAAACCAGCAGCATCACTCCGAAACGGCACACTCTTCAGTTCAAACTCGGAGTTGATCCTCTATTCCTATGCGCAGCTCCTGGGCACTGTTACCATCGCTCCTCTCCCAGGCGTTGTCATGGCGCAAGATCAATCACAAACTTTGAACGCGCTCCGAATCAAACTGTCGAGACGCTCCGTTCTGGGCGGTGGGAGCATGGACATCACATTGCACCAACGCATACAGGAACGCCGGCGCTCGCATGGCCGCTCAACGTCCCTCACGAACAGTTTCTTTTCGCTTCTTTCTCCGTCCACCTATTCTGCGCCGTCGACGCCCCTGACTTCTTCACAATCTTGGGCACCAGGACGCTCTCGCACGTCCTCTGTATCTTCACCTTCGTCCGGAATGCCCGCGAATGGGCATCAGAATGGCGTCGGCCTGGGCCTGATTAACGGAGGGGTGGACGAAGGCATCAACCTGGACGCGCCCATTCCGACGTTCGACGTGCAGCCAGCGATGCTGGCGGTGGACCTGATGCTCGCGCCGGGAGAATCGCGTACATGTGAGCCGTCCGTTCTGTCCCCTGGAAACCCACTGATGGCGCATTGAAGATACGTATACGGTATCTCTCCCGGACAATTTACCGCCGACGTTCCGGGGGCGTGCACTCAAGTTCTCATATGAATTGGTCATCGGGACATGCCGTGCGAGCGCTTCCGCAATGAGATCATCGAGTAGTCTTGGACCCACGGGTTCAAATAGCACGAGTCGCGTGATGAAGGTTCCGATACGTGTATACAACCACGTTGCCGGTAGGACCCGCTCCGGGTTTTTCCTTGTCCCCCTCCTCGTGACTGATCACATCTCAGTTGGAAAAGTGCCGAAACCCTACGACCTACTGTGGCCTGTGGGAAGGCGGGGGCTTTCTATGGAGACTGCACCCAGAGTGGTGGATGGATCTCCAAAGGGGGTCACACGGGACATGTTGCAGCGTGCGTTCTAGTGCGTTCCACCATGACGCAGAGCTCATTTTGTATATTCAGCCTACGGTGATTCCCGGTCGCTGGACGATCTACGAGAGTATGGTAAACGTTTGCTGGCCACGTTCCCTGGCCCTGACGCCACCGGCACGGGTCGCATCAAAGTGCCTCCCGAAATGATATCTCCCTTGCAAGCCGATTTCGAGCGAGAGCGAGAGGGCGATGGTGGCGCTCTGACGGGCTGCAGGGAAGCGGTCGAGATTCTGACGCGCAACCCAAAGAAGGGTGAGTAATCAGCCCGTTTCTCCTCCGATGTGATCGAGCAATTAATGCGGGGATTGTGGCGTTGAAAGTGTCCTACGACGTCAACAAGGACGGGGTAAAAGTGGCTGTGCTCACGTTCACCAAATCGGCATACCGGCTGGGCGAGACCGTGTTAGGGGTTGTAGAGCTCAATGAACGCCATGGCCGGTCGAGAGTGTTGTCGGTGAGTCTCGCGCCCGATCAAAAAAATGGTTGGCAATTGTAGCTGATCGTTTTCCACAGTTGTCTGCGATGCTGGAATCGCAGGAAACGCTTCCGTCGCAGATAGCGTCGGCTGGTAATCTCCGGCATATGCGGCGAGTGCACGCAGAACACCACGCTTCGTTGGTTTCTTCTGTTCTGCGGACGACCTTTGCGCTGGATATACCCTCGGACGCAAGCCCGGCTTTCCAAGTCGAGCTAGGCGACGCGGGTCACGGGACGTCGGCTTCGGCCGGTGGGCTGCACTGGCGCGTCCGGCTGTCCCTGTTGGTCGCGGTGGCTACGGAGACATCGCCGGTCAATGCGGATGGTGCCTTGTTCAAGCAGCTGGCGCAAGACGGGACAGGGGGAGAATGGGGGATGTCTTACAGGGCGTATCCTTCCATTGCGCCGAAGGAGCGGCTGGGGAAAGACGAGTCGACGTTACGGCCATCATCGACCTGGGCGCAGTTCCTGGTGACATCCTTTTTGGGTACTGGAGAGCGAGAGTACCACGACGGTGATGAAGAAGAGGAGGAAATGGACGGGTCGGGAGCAACGGGGATCGAGGAGGAGGAGGAGTGGCGAGATGTTCCGGTCGAGACGGTGGAGTGTGAGGTTCCGATCACGGTGTGGCCTGGGAACACTGCGTTCAAAGCGATGGACGTGGTGTTCGACGTGTGATGGGAGGAGTCCGGATGATGTGGCCACACAAGGCCCGCGGGTTGACCTGGCCTGGACCAGGGAAAAGGCTCATGTGACGAAGTGGCAGCTGACGGCTGTACCGGGCTCGGTACTCTCCACGCAATTACGTTCCTCTTTGTCCGTCTCTTTTTTTTTTCTTTTTTTTTTTCTTGTCTGTAGACAATCTCGGGGTGTGGAACGTGCCGCGGGATGCAGTACTCCAATCCAAACCAAGACTCTGACAGAAGGAATCGATTTCTCGTCCAAAGTTCAAAGCAAGACTCGGTTCACCGTGCAGCAAGTCAACCACCTCACTCCGCCGACTCTCAGAACTTTCCCAATACCATCCCTGCTAGCATTGGAGGTCCAGCTGCTACTACTCACTGGGCTTCCAGAATGCACCCATTCAATACCACCACCCGCGCTGGCGGGCTGCCCTCTTCCGTTCCCACACGAAGTTCCTCCTTCTCCAACCCGCAGTCCCAGTTCGCCTCCGCCATGCGCGAATCCCGATTCGATTCCACCTTCGAGGACGACGAGTCCGAAGCCCTCTCCGATACCTACGATGAACGATTCACTCCTTCCTTCCCTTCCCGCGGACGCACCTACACTGCCGATCTTACTCGCAGCAGGTCCCAATCGCTCGCTGCAACCTCCCGTCCTGGTCCCATAAGCAGTCCGTTCCAGAACCACCTCTGGTCAGACGCATCTTCCTTCCAGACAAACCCTCTCAACATCGCTGGCCCGCGCTACGGAGATATCAAACCCCCTGGCAGCAGCCGGTATGGATCACTTGGAACTATGGGTCGATCACCCTTGAGTAATAACTTTGATTCGCACATTGGCGCTGCCAATGGTTATTCCAACAGGCAGACCATCGATGCCTCAAACATGAGCCCCTTTGTCCGCGATGTCGGCCAGATTCTGCTGGACGACGGGTCCGCTTTGCGCGAACTCTGGGCGGGCATGAACCCTCCAAAGGACGAACACGGCGGCGGCGGAAGTGGCACAACCAGCCGTCGACATAGCGTTAGCGTCGTCCAGCCACGCAGACCTGCCGTCGTCGGTGGCTTCGGGAACGATCCCCAGGACGAATCCTCTCGTCCAAACGTCTTCTATGGCGGCCGCGGTGGTCTCATGATTTCCGACGACGACCTCGCCGCAGACCTTGGCTCTCTCTCTGTCAAGGACGGTCCCGGGCCGTCCTCGTCTACCACCCTTCCCCCGAGCCAACCCTCATCCTTGCCCATCTATGCACCCATGTCCCGCAGCCCCCCTTCCTCCGATCGTGTTTCCCCGTACAAGTCCATGAACCTTAACATCCCCTCCGGCACCTCCTTTGCCTCCAGTCGCCAACACTTTGGCTCGCCCAGCGACAGCGGCCTGTCCGCCGGAGGCAGTTCTCCCCGCGGCCGATTTGAGCAGCAGCTCATCGACGCCAAGGCTCAGTACCTCGGGGAGAGCGGTAACGGCACCGGCACCGCACAGCAGCAACAACAGCAACTCACAGCCCGCTTCATTCCTGGACAAGGCATCCAGTACCTCCCTTCCCACGGCAATGGCGCGTCCGCCTTTGGTCGAGGCTCGACCACCGCACTCCCGTCGCCGCTCTCGCCCACCGGTTCACGTTCGATTCAGCCCCAACAAGGGCCGTTCTTCCCACAGCAGATCCAACGACGCACGTCGGATGCTGCGGCACAGCAGCCCACCAGCAGCCTCAACGAACTTGGCAAGGGCGTTCCGCTCTCGTCCGTCCCTGCATCGTGGCCGTTGTACATCGTTGAGTTCAAGGCGGGGCGGACGGACCTGTTTTACCTGACGGATCTCACTTTGGACGTTCGCGTGGGCGACTTGGTCATCGTGGAAGCTGATCGGGGCAAGGATTTGGGCAAGGTCGTCAACGATACGATCACGCTCGAGGAGGTCGAGGCATTCCAGCGGGAGCAAAAGGAGAGGGTGGGGTACGGCGACGGGGGACCGCTCAGTCCCGGTGGTCAGCAGAGTACGGTGGTGTCCAAGAAGGAGATCAATCCCAAGATGATTTATGGGAAAGCCCAACCGCAGGATACACAGTGGGCATCACGTGTTTCGTCGTTGTTTGGCGTGGGTTTGCTGAGTTCTTGCGTGTTTTGCAGACATCTCGTTACCAAGATACAGGACGAAATGAAGGCGCTTCAGTTGTGTCAGAGCAAGGTACGCCAAAAGAAGTTGCCGATGGAAGTGATAGATGCAGAATATCAATGGTACGCTTTCTCCACCATTTCGCGCGTGCATTGTCGCTCAGGATGTGTTGCAGGGACCGACGAAAACTGACCTTTTACTTTGTGGCGGAAAAACGGATCGATTTCCGAGAGCTCGTGCGAGAATTGTTCCGGTGCGTGTCAGGATTGTGGTTTCGAGACCAGTGGGCGCTCAAGTGTTTTCAGTCTGTACAAGACCCGAATCTGGATGGCCTCTCTTCAAGGACCCGGCGGATACGAACAGTAGCCGCTCTTCCTGTTCGCCGTGTGCTGATACGCACCCAACCGTAAAAAAATCTGTTAAACGTAAGAAAATCTTGCCTGTACGACTGACCCGCGTTATACGATACATCTTGACGCTTCGACTTCGAGTCTTGTTTTCACATTTGTTTCCATCTAGATATGCATTTGTTTCATCATTTCTCTTGGGATGCTATCTAGTTTCGCCTAGACCCCTCTCTCTGACCGTGTAGTTGTACCCCATCGCTGACTCCCCATTTCACGACCCATTCCCAAATATTTATTGTGGCCTTGCCATTGTTCGTCTTTTACTACTAGTGGCCCTTTTTTTACCTCAGTCCCTGTCTCCATCACGACGGGAATTGGAATCGAATTGGTTTACGATGCCTGTATCATTACTGTACCACTATGTATATACATACTTGACCCATCCGTGCTTCATACGTCTGTCATATACCTCTAGGTCTTAGGTAATCGAGTGCCTGAGGCGGTAGTTCTTCTTCTGGCTCATCTTCTGGCTCGGAGGGGTCTGATGCTGATACTTTGCGTTCGGCATTTACTGTGAGGGTTCGACGCGTGAGCGGGGACACGAAGGCGAAGGGGGATGAGAAGGGACATGGGATAAGGGATATAGGGAAAAATAAAAGAGATAGAAAGGCTCACCCCAAGGACGACGGTCCATAGGGCACTGCTGTTTCGACGCGGCGGTGCCGAGCCATTTGAGGAGACAGTGCATATGAAAGATGTGACTGCATTCGCCCCATACTGTTTTACCCAATCGAATATTTAGCGGACGGGGGGGATCCGAGGGAAAAGAAACAACGCTCACTCAGCGGACAATCATCGCCTGGCATCTTGCACGACGGACAACATCCCTCGTAGGGCACACGACAGATCCCACAGACGTCGCCTTCGTCGTCTTCTTGATCGTTGTTGTTGCCGGTGTTCCAGCGCCATTGGGCGACGGCGCTCCAGTGCTTGACGTTTACTTTCATGATCGCGGACGAGCGCCGGGGGACATGGACGATCGCGTTTGACGACGCGTTATTTTGTCACGTGATGTATCCAGGACGTGATCAATAAATAGACAGAAAACTTGTAACGGGCCTCCATCATCATCATCTTCGCTTGGAGTCGTAGAAACTACGCGTCAACTTCAAAGGACCCGCGAAAACGTAACGCCCGGGCGCTTCTACGTCACTGCGTATCCTCAATCCTCATCGTTGGAACGCGCCACTCCGTGTGTCCACAGAGAGCGGATCTGCGCCTTGGCGCTCGACCGATCGCGAGGGAGCTCAAACGCCCGTTCGAAACGGCGCATGGCTAAGACGGTACGACCGCATTCATGTTATTAACTCGAACGGCACCCGCTCCGGTGTCAACGGGTGATGAAGGCCCGTTTCAAGTTTCGTCCGATTCATGAAGTGAAGAAGGAACTTTTGTATGTACTCGGACTTGTTGGGTTGACGACGAAGCGAGTTAATCCCCGTTTTTCCCCATATTCATATCTCGAAACACGGTACTAATCCCAGAACGGGGGCTGCAGAAACTCGGAGATACATGGGCTTTTGCCGACCAGATAGGTACTCACTTCCGAGAAATTCTAGTCAAACTTGGCCCAAGTTGTTGACTGGCGGGTGTTGCTGAAAGTGGAGACTGTCACCCGTAGTCCAACATCATGACAGAACAACAGGCAGGTAAGAAACCGTGTGGCGCTGAAGCAAACCTAGGTTACACGTGGCAGTCAGATCTCTTGAACACCGGTAGGAGTAATGACTGGTCCCGAGTCCTCGCTAACGTTCTTTGGGCAGTGTATACGTTGTCGGCGAGTTCAGGTTCCCCATAAAGCGCACGTCCGCTCCCTTAGGCAACACCGTGGTAAATAAAACTCACTTCGAAATGAGCATTCAATCCAGGAACTTGAAGCCAGCCAGGGTCTCACTGGCATAGAACGCAAATGAATTCGAAGTTTTGATTTCGGTAGTCAGTCAGCTCGGGACGGAACGGGACACTCCAAAGGAGTAGCCTGTCAGAGGCATTACATGCCAGCGCAATACGTTTCCTGTGGCGACGGACACCAGACATACCCGTGGCTGATCAGACAACTGCCGTCTGGCGTGGTCATAACCAGAATGATCAACCCGGTCTGGGCTAAGATATCCCCGCTACTCAAATACGGCTCTCCTCCATCGATTCACTGCTTTCGGCGACCACAGACCCCGCGGACAGTTATCGTTAAGTAAAACGAAGTTCGTTTCTGCGGTCGGCCAAGTCGATTGACAAGTATGACAGGCTCCGAATCGCGACAAAGCAACGTTTTCTCCGCCCTCAAACTGACAATCTGTGGCCTCGCCTTTCCAAGTTACTTACTGTAAAGATGAAGCACCCAGACTCCTGTCTCTCCGGGAAGGCTTGTCCGCAGCCTATCGGACGAGTACTCCTGATGTGACAGTCCGACCATCGTGAGAAGCTGCATTCAAGTCCCCGGGCCAATGTTGGCGGAATCGTCACTCTGCTTGCTGTCAAGTAACCCTTCAGGACTGATGGAGTGTTGACTTATAGGCCATCCTCGGAACGGCCGGGCATTCAAGGACGCACGTTATATGTATCCAAGACAACAACTCCAAGTCCGTATGTCCGAACTTCTTGGAATGTCAACCAAAGTAGGTTTCTTTCCACACTTATTGTTACAATCTATGTTTGATTAGCGGGTGAGTGCAAGAGCATGAATAATCCCACCTTCAGGCCGGAGTTTGAAGATATCGTTAGGTGAGTTTGCAAGAATCGCACAAGCAGGTTCCGAGTCATTTTGGAACGATGGAACGCCATCTGTGTGAGTAAGTATGGCCTTGCAAAATCGATCTGCGCATGGTAAGTCGACTTGTCGGCATCCCTTTCCCCGATTCCGTTAGTATATGAACACTTAACCTAATATTCAACTTGCGATCGCAGGGACTACGTCGTAATCCAGTTCAGCTGCTTCGTCCAATCCGGTCAATTGACGAATGTTCAGTTAGCCCTTGGCGACAACTTGCGCAGCTGGAATGGCCGAGGAAGGCGCGGGCCTGCCGCGAATGAGTTTTCCCTGTCGGCCCCCGTTTATCCGGATGCTGAGAAGATTCCTCTTGTTGCGCCAGGCCTAGAAAGTGTGAGTGCCGACCTAAATTCTCTTTCCAACAGGTTGCATATCGTTGCAACGAGGCCTTATCCCAAGCACGAATGCGCGTGGTCCGCTATCTCCACGATCAATCAAATGCAACAGATGGACAAACGAATTGAAGTGAAACACCACGGAGATGGGTTATACACCCCCTGAACATATCGCATCGTGTCTCTGCAGCCTGAGAGCATACCTGTTCGGTGATTTGTATGTTCCGATGCGAAGTACTGACTGAACCTTGTTATTCGGAGATGATCTTCCATGGTTGAGTTTATCAATCGGCTTGTCACTTTCAAGCATCACGTATCTTATTGCGAGCTTTGAGTAGTTGTAGTAAGTCAGACTATGTACTAAATTACTACTAGCCCACCATCAATTAGTAGTAACCGTGAAGTTTCACTCTTTCCTCGGGAATAACAGTATCATCATTCCAGGTTCAGTGGCGGACTCTTCGAAATCTCTCAACGGTAGACTAAGACTGCAGTGAGACAGTTTGCAAGGCTATGCAGAAACATTTGAACAGGGGAAAGGAAGGTCTGCCCGGCAATTCCATGCATGAGCTTGCAGTCTGCTTCAAGTGACAAACCGGAAATTACCAGACAAGGTCGATGCCGCCGAGCCCCAAGCGACTCGTTCAAGGCATGAGCCAGCGTGTGACTCCGCCACTTCCCACTTCTAGTTCACGACTTGTTCATGGACGCATCCGCCTGGGTGGTACGCACTCCAAGCCACTGGTATGTATAATGAGTCCAGATCATGTCAGATCATACAATCATTACATCTGAGATTTGCCAACGACCGACTTCTTACAGCGATACTGTGGCCGTTGGCGTTTCACAACTCTCACGCGCCAAGCTGCAGGTTATGCTGTACGTCCTGGGATATGCACCCTAATGGATTGCCATGCGGTGATTGCGGGTAGAAGACATGCAAGAGAAACACAATTTGTCCTCTTCGTGAGCAACTTGGAGCGCAAGTCGAGGTGCCTTTCGCTGATCGCCGTGATGGTAACGTTCCCCTTATCAACGATTGGGTATTACCTTTTTTTTTTTCTTTTTTGTCGACCTGGCCAGCGTTCCGCGCTTCTCACGTATGACAACCACTGATCCTTACTATCTTGCAAAGGTTTTTTTCTTCTTGAACCTGTCACACAGGGCGGAACACTGCGCAACAAAGACGCGAGCTGGGCCAAGGAGAAATGAGGATCACAAACTCAACGCTGCCGCTCCCGCATCGTCCTGAGACGACTCTCAGTGATACAGTATCCCCAGCATGTCTCTGCTGACACGATTCAGATCAAGCGGGGCTTGTCAAGTAACACATGCAAATCCTTTCCCACAAATTCTTCCCCTAAACCGCGCCGCAAAGAGCCTGTGGATAAACGATTGCAAGAAAAGGAAAGTCCGCGTTGTTCCGTCGAGTAATACCAGCCCGTGGGTGGTTCATCCATCAGCGTTCACTCGGTCTATCAATCAGGAGAGGCATTTTCCGGGGGCCCGGGGAACGTACTGTTCACGAAGACAAATTACCATACCCGCCGGCCCGTGATGCTCCTTCCCCACGTCATGGGAATTATGTATATGTATCGTTTGAGAGCACTGGCTCATGGTGGCGCGCGTCTGGTGCGTCGTTTCAATCTTAGGCCGCCGCTGAGCGTTGTCGAGGAACCGCCGCTGTGGCGTTCGATTTTTCCGCAGTGACTTGGACGTGTAAAGAAAACACGCATTCAAATGTCAGGCTTTCAAGGTAGAGTCGCGGAGTTCCTCCGTAGTACCCGAGGTGAAACACTCAAACCAACGTGGATGTGCGTCGGGCAGCGCACTTGCGGCAGACCCGCACACGAGTGGTGCGTGATGGTCCTGAGTCAGTGAGCATCTGCTCCAGCGAGGTTATGGAATCTAGCCACTTCGTTATGGCAATCACCAGTGATTGATAAGACTCGCAAGCCTCGTGGATTCTACTTACAATGCGGAGTGATCGAGGTGGAGTATCCGAACCATCATAGACGTGTTACCAGTTCCATCATTAACAATATACAAAAATCTTCAAAATCTTCAAAACGAATCAATGGCATAGTTGCAGAGTTCGCAAAATGCTCCCTCAGCAACAAGCGCAAGGTACTATGTCCAAGGGCCAAAGAATCATATAAATAATGAAGTTTTGGAACTTTATACAGGACCGTAGGTCAAGCGAAAGGAATGTTTAGCATATAATGTCATATGATGCGAATGTATCCAGGGTGTTGGGCAAGGTAACGATACAGTGTTTGGGGTCATAAGGGGCATAACGATCATGTCAGGATTCAAAAGAAAAGAAAAGAAAGAAAAAGTCCAGCTTGACCAGCAGCTGATCAGTGTGATTATGAAGAAAAACGACGAGAACGCGAAGCGACGCCATTCAGAGGAGTTATCGATCACCGAATCCGCAAATTTCTCAATTCATTTTGGACATCCCTGATGTTTGAGCGATTCCACTCGCCTTCCCAGTCTTGCATCGATTGCTGAGTTGGTTTTTTGTCGCTGATGCGGCCTTCGGTATGAGTGCCAAGAACAGACCGAGAGCGTCTTTTGTGAGACATGGGAGCGCGTTTTGGAGCTGAGTTGGAGGGGAAGACTAGCTCCGCAGGAATATGTTCGCCAAGATGACGTGCAAGTTTAGCCATCCGCTTCCGGCGGATCTCAGCGTCATCGGGTAGGGTGGGAATGGTAGGACTGGGTGGGCGGGAGGAGGAAGTTGGGGAGAGCGATAACGGAATGTAATCATCATCCTTGGGTGAGAACGGCCCCGGATTAATACGCAGACAGAGCGGGGGAGCTTGGCTGCCTGTGCGACATCTGCGAGTGGTAGATAGACCGGGAGGGCTCAACGGAAGCGACTCGAAGCTCTGCATAGGAGATGCGAGACTCGGATGGAAAAAGGATGATGCGGACGGAGAGTGATGGTGGGACGACGTAGTGGAAATGGATGTTATTGAGCAGGTTTGATGATGCGTGAAAATAGAACCTTGGCGCTTCAACGCTCGGGATGTGGCCTTGACTTTAATATTGTTGCCAATGGGGAGTATGAACGCTTTATCGTTCTCTGCGAGATACGGCGTGCTTCCCAGTATTGATCCAGCCTTCCTAGACGAGCGCACGAGCCGGCTACGTTGCTCGGAGCTGAGGATATTAGTGGTGGGAGGGAGGGGCGAATAGATGGGCGACGACATCTCGAACTCCTTAGGAATACAACGCGGAGGGGAACGACTTGAATAAAACGAGAATAAGAACGGGAGCAAAGAAAGAATGGGCAACCTTACATATAGAAAATTCGCCATGCACACGAACAATATCTCAAACACTTATGCCCGGAACGGGAACGTTAGGTAATCATGCCAACCGACCGATTCCCACCAAATTTGAATTATGTTACCATGATAAAGAGATCCATCGCCGGAGAGAGCCACGCCGGTCAACGAGCTACGCTGTCGCATCAGCCTAGGACTCACGCTCCTGAGATCGTCGCACCCACCGTCGCGTCTCTTTTTTGCGTCATCAGCTGTACTATCGCCAACCGTAGTCAGCTCCAAATCTATTTTCCCGTTGTGAACAAAATCTCCGAGCGGACCACACGCAGGCGCAAACGTGGACCGGCCTGATCCGTTGGAGACTCTGTCAGCGCCGGTACCTGTATCTGATCTTCGACTCCTCGGTATCTACTCGATATGATCTCGTCCGCCGCACAGCCTCGCACGCCAGTGTGTGAGTCGGTCCGAAACAGTTACAGATTTGCACCCGGAGAAGGCCCTGTCAAGAGCTACTAGCTTAGTAGGCTAGTAGCGGCTCCTTCAAACGTCACCGTTGCCAGCAGGATTTCTCTGGCCCGATCTATCATCTATGTCCGTATCCACCCGTGATACATAGTGTCGCTACCGCTGCTACATATGTATATCCTCACTGCCACATCATGTCATCCACGCTTTTCGGGTAGCTGTCCACCCTACACCCAGTGACTTCCAGCTTGTGGAATGTGGTCATGACTCGGCGCCTCTTGGAACGTGCTAGGGTCGAATGACGCGCCACACGGCGAGTACGTACAAGCAAGGCAATTGCATGCGTCCCCCGGGCCCGAACTTCTTGAAGCCAAGGATCTTGTATGTACATTTATGGCCTCATTTCGCTAATGTAGTAATCATAGTAATGAACCAGGACCCGAAAAAAAAAAAAAGAAACCTAGAATGACGGTCCAGCTTGCACTGCACTACCCTTCTCCCACTTTCAAGTCCCCCGCCAATCTTTGTAGAGGCGACTCTTGTCCGCCCGGCAAATCGTCGTCATGTCTGGATGTCGCGGTCTCGCGTTGCTGGCCGCAAGCGCGTGCTTGATCTTGGCGCCCTTCGTTTCAGGGCTTGGTTCATCTTGCTCTGCACCGTTAACATCCGGTCTGGCAACGCCAGGAGATCCGTATTGGCTACAAAACATCAAACATCAGGGAACGTCTGCATTCAACCCCAATAAAACTTACAAGGTGTTTCGCAACGTAAGAGACTATGGGGCCGAGGGCAATGGCGTGACCGATGACACTGCCGCCATCAAGTTCGACGTTTTGTTTCGTCCCAAA
>JBBPPA010000352.1:0-24427 GCA_038091735.1 Leccinum pellstonianum | reverse complement strand
CAAACACCTGGTACGTTCCAATGCGAGGATGCTAAAGTCATTCCTGGAAGAGAGGGTTTCCCGATCGATGAATCTGAGCGGATGTGAACCAGGCCCGAGTCGGTGAGTCGTTTCTTACATCGATGGCACGGATGGCGTTTCAAAAACACAGCAAAGTGGCTCAGACGGTTGTGATCGCAACCAAGGACCAGTACACCATCTCCAAGCAACAATGTGATATAGCCCTGCAATTCGTGATACGTACCGATCGGAGAATCGCCCAGTGGTCAGCACTACGTTACGAGCCTAACGGTGCGGGCATCACCGCCCACTTGTGATACTACCACCGTTTCGCGCAAGAACCTCGCCGTATAGAGTATTCAGTGAATTCCCGATGACGAGCCAATGATGTCGCTCTGGAAAATATGCCATCAATGGAAAATTAAATTCAACCGGTATAGTTCCATCGAACGTTTCAATCTCACGTTTTCATACAGCACAGAACCGGGAGCAATCATTGTGGGCTTCGCTACAGGTAAGTGTCTGTATTCCCCGGACCCGGCGTGTATGATGTGTAAGTATGCTGATCATGATCCGGAAGGACATTCAGACCAGAAGTGACTTCAAGAGAAGAAAATTGGATGAGGACGGTCAGATGCTGGCAGTGAGGACTAACACGCCGACTCTGGGAATAGGAAGCCTCCGGTTTTGGATTCGTGCGCACTGCTCCGATCTCGGCCTGGGGGCTTCGATAAATCGCTGGGAAGTATCTTGATCGAGGTTCCACAGTGTACGTCTTACAATATTGATGCATAAATGGCAAGTCGGTGCGATCGTGAATGGTGATACCGTCCAGCACGCAGCATAATGTTGCCCACTGGATTGGATAATGATGCATCGAGCATCATTCGGACCAGAGAATCAGATATCGATGCTTCTGAGAGAAGAAGTTACTACTCCAACTGCGGAACCCATGGCCTGGCATCCAATCTGGTCCTGTTGACGAGACCTCGATGACTGCTTGGAAAAAGCAGAAAAAACAATCATCAGTCGCTGCTTGTCCTCTCCGTTCAAAGAATTTTTACGTTAATCGACAACACGAACTAGCTCAGAGCTGTGCATCAGTCTTCTAGCGTTGGCAGTGTGCTTCTAGCCTTTTGCGATCAACAGCATGATCGGCTTCTCCCTATCGTACTAACCGTTTTCGTCACCGTCGGCGTTTTAGCATCAGACAGATGGAACTTTCAAGGGCCGATTTACAATATTCTCCGTCCGGTACAGCTCCGGTTCGGCCATGAGTTTGCTGACGTCTTCGATAGAGTCGGCATCATACTACGGCAGAACAGACCCAACGAACTTTTTTATCCATGGGGGCACAATTGTCCTGGCTCTTAGGGGTAACAAGTCCACCGGTTACTCTGCGTGCGAGAGTGCCATCGTCTGCCACGCCCAGACCAACGGATATGGGCACGCTGACCAACTCGTACAGAACCGATGAGTGCGGAGATGATCTTATCCCCCCTCCCCCCCCTTCGTGCTCCTATAATAAGTATCATAGGCATCCGCCAGGTTGTCACCACCAAACTTACCTTTCTCCACTTCTAAACCTATGGCGTCACACGCCGCGTCAGCCCGACCCTTGAAGACGTTTGTCATTTGGGCTCCAGATTACAAAGACCCAAGCGCCATAACGAGGCGACTTGCCGTGCGGGACATTCACCTCAAGCACGCGCACGAATTGGCCAAGCAGGGTATCAACCGTAAGCATCGACGAGTGGCGTCCACTTCGTCGTCGTTCTGATGGAGGCGTCACGCCAAAACCACACACACACAGGTCTCGGAGCTGCCTTCTTCTCCCCAGATGCAACAACAGCCGACAGTAACAAGATCGTCGGCTCGCTCCTTATTTTCAGAGCGGAAAGTCTGCAAGCCGCACGTAAACTCGTCGAGCAGGACATCAATTACAATGCTGGCGTGGTAAGTGATTGTCTCCAGACCACGTGTGCTTCTTCATTCCGTTGACCCGTGTCGTGTCGTGCCAAGTGGGACAAGCATAGATTGCAGATCTTGCCTGTCGATGTGGCAAGGCTCCACCCGCCGATCGCACCCAACGGTGTTTGATAACACGACCCTGCAAGGTCAGACGTGGAAGTGTACGTTTTGATATGAACGAGTTTGTTCTTGTACTACATAGCCTCAATTGCGCCCGCCATGTAAGATAGTGTTTGTTCCGTTCCGAGTCAACACTCGTCGCGAATGTACTAGTAGTAACCACTTACGATACGACGCCGCCGGTCTGGGCGGGCCAGGACTTCAGAAATATACATGTTGTCAACCCTACCTGCATCAACACGTTGCGTGAGCCGTACACTCGGGACTGGGGATGACATCGACTTCAAGGCAGTGCAGTACGGTACTCCGAGTCACTGGATCTGAGCGACCTACTAACGGAATATTACTATCTTATCACCGTCACGCGTCACGACTTGCAATGCCTCCTCGCTTAGTACTCCGAGGATAACGACAAGCGAAATAACGATAAGTGACGTTCCAGGCAACGTCGAATGACATTCGCTACAACAAATAACATATTCAGCTGCGCACGAGAATCGATACACGAAATAAAATGTGAAGTTACATAACAATATGCATATTACTATCCAGAAATACGAAAGCGAATCTTATGACTCCAATCAAGACTTCTATCTGAAATTCTGCACAACCAGTGCGCACGAGTCAGACTGTCAATAATATTGTAACCGTTCAAAGTGCCGTACGGCACTTTCTCGTTGTTTGGCTCCTGGAAGCAGAGCTGCTTCAGAGATTCGAATAAACTCCACCACATGTCCTCTCGTGACGAGAGACCACGTCAGGACGACTAAACCGCTTTGGGCAAAAGCGACAACTAGCTGCGGCGAGGAGATGCCGGGAGACAATGTGGCGCGGAATGTTCATGCGTTGCATGGTCTGCCCGCAATTTTCCCACTCGCACCGAACCGAATCGCGTTCGTGCCCAACAAATTGATGGAACACGCGCAGATGCTCCCCCATCTCCCGGTTTTTGCCCGGAGCACGGCCGTCGCACTGTGGGCCACCCAGCCACCGACACGAGTGGAAGTAGAATGGCGGGTTGGGTGGAATGGGGATTTCGGGAGTGGCGGGAGGGATCGGTGGCTGATGTGTCACGACGGGGGACTCGTTGGACATCCCGCCGAAGGGGGAAACAAGGTGCCCCGAAGTGGTCACGATGGGGTCGGCGTATGCTTCAGTGGTGAACCCGTTGTCGGCTCTAGGATAGTAACCGAAAAATTGCTGAGTTGGCTGCGAGTTGCTGCACATGGGAAGTGGGGGTGCCTGGTCAGGGTAGAATTCCTGTGAGTTACGCTGGAGGATGAGCAATTCCCCAGCGTCAGACCGTCATATCACCTACAGCTGCCGTCCGTTCCATCGGATGGAACATTGGGAAGTTCCAACGAGACAGCATTGGGGCCATAACGGTGCTGAAGGAGATCAGATCAGTGGCGGACTCGGAAATGTATCAATAAAAGGGCACATACGGGATGAGGGTGTCAGAGTAGTGGGGGCGTTGGCCCGTATACGTCGTTTCGCGATGTTGAGAATCAGGGAACAGTCTCAGCGAACTGTTGTGGGATTAAATTACAAGAAAAGCGCAGCTTTATATCAAGCGCACCTGTTGACCCCTTCAGCCGTCCCATTTAGGCTTTTGCACAGCAGAGGCCTGCTGTGCATGATGCTATCCTGTGTACCCTGGATGAATGCGGCCATGTTGATGGAAAGAAATCTAGCTAGATGATCAAGAAGGTCCTCTCACGAGAGCGATGATGGATGAGGAGGGATATCTGAGTCGGGAGGGACAAAATTCCGGACTATCGAATTCGGGGGGGAGGACGAGTGAGAGGATGGAAAAGAAGCGGAAGAGGATGGCGTCAAGTCTTTTAAACCCTCTGGCGGGAGCGATAGATCGAGCCGGCGCGTGGCACATGTTGCCATGTTCCCCACACCTTTCCAATCGAAGACCTCCCGTCATCAACAGATGCACGAGGCGTTGGCTGCGTAACGGATCTCGTACGGACGATCCCCCCAGGAACGTGTTTTTCGGGAAAACAGTAGAGCGATAGCGAACCGAGCGGCGCTGGAGATCAAAGGGTCCAACTCGTAAGAAGTAAAAAATGCCCTCGCAAAGGTTTTTCTGCCATGTGGATCTGAGATCAGTCTGAAGATCTCGTTGTAAGCGAACAAGCGCATGGAAAGTCGGGATTGTTCGAATTGGAATATTTGGGGCTGTGAGTTGCAGAACATTCGAACGGAATTTAGCGGGTGAGTCGGGGAGAATGTTCGCTGGAATATGACGAACGGTACTAATTGATCCGATTCTCCCATAGATATTAGGCACCGAACGACGAAGGTCTCTGCAACGAACGTTGAGCGATCCTCGGTAGTGGCTCACATATCACATATCATCAAAAATGACAAGAACAGCAGAACCAAGACGAGGGGCATTGAAAGGGACGGTTATATCCAAAGAACACTGAACAAAAGTAAAAAAAAAGTTGGATAAGGGAAACTGATGGAGGGCCCAAACAATTGATGAAGAACGGGAAATATACCAGTCGTAAGACCGATTTCCACGGACGATTCACTTCATGACGATGCAATCTTATCATCTGTCGTATTTCATTAGAGACTCCAGCTGGCCAGACTTGTGCTTTATCGATGGAGCAGGACGGAAGGTAGCGTGAGAAGACCAATTGGCAAGGGCCACAGCACTTTATAGTCCACACAAATGACGGTGGCCGTAATCAATCAGACCACTATTGTTCGCAGAAGACTTTGGATGGCAGGGCATGGGAATTGTTATATCAGGATGAAATAATGTCATACTCATCTGGTTGATTTCGCGGCGCCAGAGCTGACGAAGCGATAACGCTCAAGCCTATACATATAACCATACAGAGCTTTCTTTCCCGAAGAGCTGTGGCCACAGCTGGCAGGGACTACGGTTGTCCGGCCCAGAGTTCCGAGGGTCTGCTTGGCACGTTGATCCAATCGCACTCTAGGTGACAGGCTACAAGAACTACCAAGTTTTCGTTCTGCTCAACTATCGTCCAATTCTGCAGCGTTTGCAGCCAGTGATGTCAGTGACCCACTTGCCCAACGGAGATCTCGGTCTAACAACCGTTACTACATTAAACTCATGAGAGAGCTTTAATGAAACCATCCTCCGTATGATGACCCTGTATCGGCGACGACGACGTTGGATTTGTCAGGGCATTCGTGATTTCACTTGACAAAGAACCGAGATCCGTAATTCATCAAGACCTCTGAACGAGCTTCCATGTCTCGGACTAAAAAATAGGTCCAATCAGGCCTCCGAAAGTCTATGAATAACTGACCAGCGAATATGCCTATCCGATGATCCCCATTAACCAGCAGAACTAAGGCCAGATTAGTTTTAGTAATAAAAAAGGCTAGCGGGATTGTACCTCGAGCGTGACAGTTTACCCGCCTGCTTCTTTCTGCGCCGGAGTGGTCGATAAATCTAGAGGAATTGCCTGCATAGGTCGAGTCCAGAGAAAAAGTGTCGTTTAAGCCAAAGACGTAACATCGATTACGATGTGTAGCAATATCCCTACGGAAGGAAAATAATTGGAGTGGAATTATCACGATAAAGGAGACTCACTCTCGGCTCTCTACTGTAGGTTCGTAGATTAGCTCTCCGATGTATTCTGTACAGCTTGGCTCAGGCAGGTACCTCAGGGGGTGAGCAGGCGGAGTGGCGCACCTGTTATCAAGTCACCTGCCTTTGCCGCTTCGGCCAAGTAGGTACCTAGCCCCCAGCTGCTCTTTTTGACCTCCAGTGCCTGATGTACGTGAGCACGACTGACGCGGACGTTGAGTCGTCAGGGGATCACAAACTTTGCGAGTTCCGCGCTGAATTTGAGAATTGCGGCATAGTGTCCCATCGGCTAGAATGCCGGGAAAAACGTGGTGTTACAATCGGAAATGACGGAGCTTACCCCTGCAAGTCGGACTCATCAGTATGTTAAATCCCCTCGCACGTCTGATGACACACACATGCATCTGCAATTCGTGCACAGCTCTGGATCACATTCTCGAAACGCTTCGACGCAAGGACACCGCTCGGTCGCACAGCTCCACTTGGACCCTGACCTGGCGCAACGACAGCCTTGCCACCGACGGTTGCCTATACAACGTGAGATCGTACTGAAAACGATGAAAACTAGCGGCACACATTCTGGAGAACACCTGCAGTTTCGCTGACAATGCGACTGATTTTTGGAACATGGACAACCCGAAGAATTGTTACAAGGACCAGTATGGCAGCAAGGATCATTACTAAGCAAACTTCTTAGGAATGGGAAATAAAGGTCTTGCGGGACGTACGGCGTAAATAGCGCTGCATTGTTGTCTGAAAAGAAGCGTACATAAGATCAGGAAGAAATCAGGCAAAATTGGTACGTACCACTGAATTTGAGGGCACGCCGGTGACTTCTTATGTCCGCGAGTTGAGTTTCATCCGAGTCACTTGAACGCAATAACTTTTTGTAGTAGAGCACCTGATTTCGCTTCAACTCGTGTGTAGTCAGTCCTCCAAGGATCAAAATCACCTCCCAACAAGGCTTAAGACACAACTCCGCAAGATCACAAGGCGTCGTGTTGGAAGTTATTTCAAGGATCACTTTGAACATGTCAAGATCCGCGTCATCCCAAGAAGGATTGTCCTAGAACAATAAAATGGCTCAAGTACCTGGAACGCAATACGGCAATGGACGAACCTTCTCTACTTGACTGATAAAACATTGATTTTGACAAGGGTTGGTTACCTCATCATGGACACTAGACAACAGAGATTGCAATCTCAGAGGCATCACGTTAGGTTCAACTTTGCACATCCTGTGATGGGTAAAATGCGTGCATGTAGTGGTAAGCAATGTTACACACCGTGGACACTGCAAAGTGGCTCTACACAATTCAAATTCGGACAAAAGAATGAATTCAATCTCTGGAGGCGTTTGCGAAAGTCGGATGCTTCCTGCGTTTGTGTTGGATGCGGAAAAGTATAAGAGTCCGGAATCGTTTTTCCCGACCAGCTCAATCGGTCCCTTTACACGTATTGAGCACGAGGGCGAGAAGGACTCCAATTCGCTCACCGCACACGAGCAGTAGAGAACAAACCGGGTTTCCCAGGATGCGAACATAACTTGAGAGGCAAGACACCACAATCCTCGATTTCATCATAGGCAAGAGCATACTGAACATTCAATCTATACGCTGTCTCGAGCAATATGACTTCCACTGCACAACTGTTGTATGTCACCGTGTCGAACGATCATGGGACACACATAATGCTCACAGTCAGGGTCAAAGGCATCCCGCCACGAGAACGTCCCATAATGGCGTGTGTGACGGATGTGGTTGAATGTGTGATCATCTGCGAACGGAATGAAGGCCATGTTGTCGCTATCGTCACCCTTGAACACGTTCCGATGGAGCGGAGAGCATGATTCGTATGGTGGATGGGGTTCCAGAGACGACGAAAAGTGAATAACATCTAATTTCATGGTCGATGTCTCGATAATCGTTCCGTTAGGCGAATATGATTGTTGAGAGACCGGTAGGCACTCTGATGGAACGGGTCGAGAGTCAGGCGGTGTATTTCCGGCTGCGGGCTTGTTGGAAGACGAGCCGGGAGAGCGAAAATCGGAATGCAGACATGACTGCCAAGTGGATGGAGCGCCAAACGAGGTCAAGATTTGGTGACAGTGCGCGATATTCCAAGTTGTAAATTCTGAGTGAACCTGGAAGAGAACTCTTCGAACAAGCTCGAATGTCTTTATCTCTTGCTCGGACAAGATTCGCAATACATCTTTC
Organism: Leccinum pellstonianum; assembly: GCA_038091735.1. Classification (NCBI taxonomy): domain Eukaryota; kingdom Fungi; phylum Basidiomycota; class Agaricomycetes; order Boletales; family Boletaceae; genus Leccinum; species Leccinum pellstonianum. The sequence continues at coordinate 16,534 of JBBPPA010000352.1, read as the reverse complement.
TGCTCGTCTGCATCGGAGTCGTCACTAGTGGTAGTAGTCATGACGGTAGAAGGGATATCACGTAATCATCTACACTCTCAATGGCTTCGTCTGGTACGTTCAGCTCACTATAGTTCACCATTTCGTTCACTCAGAATCCTATTCACAGCTGTCGGAAAGCTTTCGCGCGAGGAATTCCGTCGTCAGAAGGACCTCGATGCCGCTCGTAAGGCCGGTACCGCACCTGCAGCACTCGATGAAGAAGGAAAACCCATCAACCCGCACATTCCTCGTACGTTTCTTGTTAATGTCTCATATGTTTTCGTCGTACTCAGACTGCTCCCCATTACACTAGAATATATCTCTCAAGCGCCATGGTATCTTGACACCGGTGCCCCGTCACTAAGTCATCAACGTCGGCCAGCGGATGATCGCACTTCCCACAAACTCGACAACTGGTATGACCGTGGCTCTCTTACAGGTCACGTAGCCAAAAAGTACCGCAAAGGTGCATGCGAGAACTGTGGGGCCATGACACACAAGAAGCAGGACTGTCTCGAGCGTCCTCGGAAAAAGGGTGCCAAGTTCACCAACAAGAACATTCAGGCTGACGAATTCATACAAGAGGTCGCGACTGACTATGACGCGAAGCGGGACCGGTGGAATGGCTATGACCCCGCAGAACACAAAAGGATTTACGACGAGTACGAGGCTATAGAGGCTGCTCGGAAGAAGCTGCGTGAAGAGGAGATTGACAATCAGACCACGACTGATCTGGCGGCCGTTCGGAAGGTAGCAAAAGCAGGAAACGAGAAGAAAGCAGCGGACCCCGACTTTGGCTCTAGTGATGAGGAGGATGCGGACGATGACAAGTATGCGGATGCAGCGGACGCAGTTGGCCAGAAGCTTGATACAAAGACTCGTATCACCGTTCGAAATCTGCGCATACGAGAGGACACTGCCAAATACCTCATGAACCTGGATCCCGAAAGCGCTTACTATGATCCCAAGACCCGTTCTATGCGTGATGCTCCCTCGAAGAGCGTCGCTCCAGAAGACGTACGTTGGTTTATTCTATCATCGTGGTAATTTATGACACATCGAATCTAGGCCAAATTTGCTGGAGAGAACTTCTTCCGGTACAGTGGTGAAGCACCGGAAGTCCAGCAACTCCAGCTCTTTGCGTGGCAAGCGGCCCAGCGTGGAAACGATATTCACTTGAATGCGGGTCCTACTCAGGGCCAATACCTACACGAAGAATACAAGGACAAGAAGGAGAAACACAAGGAGGTGACTAAGGAATCCATCCTTGCAAGGTATGGTGGAGAAGAGTACCTCGAGAAGGCACCCAAGGAAATCGTGGATGGTCAAACAGAAGATTATGTCGAGTACTCTCAAACGGGTCAAATCATCAAAGGCAAGGAGCGCGCAAAGGCACGATCGAAATATCCGGAAGATGGTGAGTCATACTGTCTCTGCCAGAAAGTCTGATACCGACTTGACACTCAGTTTACATCAACAATCACACTTCGGTTTGGGGCTCGTGGCACGATATATCGAATGGTTCTTGGGGTTATGCATGTTGTCACTCGAGTGTGCACATGTCGTACTGTGCTGGTCAGGCTGGAAAAGAAGCCGCATATGCATCAACGGCCCAAGCCCTCCTTGCATCATCTTCAAATTCGAGATCCAATCCGTCAACACAGGAAGTAGTTGCGGAGCCGAGATCACGCATCGAACAAAACTATTCTAAAAAGCGTGTAGGAGAGGGCGACATCTCCCTCGACAAAGACCGTCTAGCTGAGGCTATGGGCGAGGAGAAGAAGCGGAAAGGGTGGGGAGGCGACGAAGAGGACCGGTTTAGCAAGAAGAAGAAGGGGGTGGAAATCAGCGGTCACGACGTCACGGAAGAACAGCTTGGTGAGTATCTTTGGTGTTTGACTGACTGCTTCTAACTGCTATATCCATGCAGAGGCCTACCGGATGAATCGTCGAAACACCGAAGATCCGATGGCCAACTATGTGGACACAGAGGACCCATATTGATGTTTTATAGTATTGTAGCTTTTCGTTTGTTTGTCATCGCTAGTTAGCAGTAGCCATAATCCGAAATAGGCGAACCTGAGGTTTACTAAGTTCTCATTGAACAAAAGAGTCGGCACATGTTCTCAACGTCGGCCGCCCTTCTCTTCGGGCTGGGCACCCGTATTGCCATCGACAAATTTTTGGGCTCAAATGACCCCACCGTTCCCGAAGCCTTTGGCGACATCCTCCTCCTCGGCGTCGTCCAAGGCGTCGCGCTCTACTTCACCCTCATGGAGTTCCGCGATTTCGTATTCGTAGTCGGATTCGCGATCGCAGCTCGCCTCATCGTCGAGTTCACGATGCTCCAAGACGTACCCAAGTGTGCGACGACCCTCCTAGGCATCGCACTCGGCGTCCTCGTCACCGACGTCCTCTCCCAGCTCATCGAGGACGGTTACGTGTACGACTTGAGCAGGTGGAGCGGGTTTGGAGGAGCAGGGTGGGGCGCAGCAGGCATGACGACAGACGACACGGAGAGCGAATGCGGCGGCGACCGCTCCTCCTACTCCGTCGTCGAGACCAGACGTCGCAAACGCCTCGTCAAGTTTTCCTCCGCCGCGACCGTCGCACCAGACGACCACCACCGACCTCAAAAACCGGTTCGTCCGCCCAAGAAAGACCCCTCGCGGAAATGGCGCACCGAGTCGTCGTCCGTCCCGCCTTCCTTGATCACGTCCTCGACCGAAGCGCTGGTCGACCCGCACCTGGTCATGGACCCACTCGAGCGCGAAGTCGCGACTCTCCGCGCGCGTGCGTCACTGGCGGATAGCGAGCGCAGGCGGTTCAAGGAGGAGAAGAAGTGGGCGGTGTCTCAGGGGAATATGGCGCGTGCTTCTCAGATGAGCTGGCAGGTGCAGAGGTATACTCTGTTGACGCAGAGTTTTACAAAGGAGGCAGACGATCGGTTGTTGCAGGGTCAGTTCCTAATACCCTCTTCGTCGCCACTAGCTCACTTGGGGAATGCAGTTACAGCTATGAAGGCTGCACGTCGGCAGCAGGTTCGGAGCGAGGTACCTCTTCAAAGGACGGAGCAGAGACATACCAACCACCCACGACAAACTGCTCCCAGCACTTCCCAACACTTTTTGGTCGAACGTGATACCACAATCAGCGTCGATACGACTCGACAACGAAGACGGAGTTCTTCGGGCAACCTCAAGTCAGCCATGCGCGCCAGCGCACGATGACGACGCTGAGCGAGGACTGCAATCCATTGCTTCAGCTTGTTGATATTAATTTGGTAGATATTCTTGGAAAAAACGTGTTCTGGTATTGGTATCACGAACGAATAGCTCGATCTTTGTAACACCATATAAACTGCTTTCGTGGTATCTCTCGGTGATATAGCCAGTTAAACAGAGATTGTTTGGAAACTGCAATTGAGATCGGCCTAAAGGTTACAGGGAGAGTGCAAGAGTCGCAATTACGATAACTTCGTTTCGCATTAACTCGGGAAAAGTCGACAATAATAAAAAGGAGGGAGTAGGAATGTCGAAGGTGCAAGTAGAAGAACGAAGACGCCAATATGGAACATCATCGGTACGATTTGCCGTTCGTTTTCACGGACGCGCTGGAAGCGGATAGTGACCCATTGGTCTTTCCACCTGTAGTGGGTCGGGGCTTCTTACTGGAGCTCGCTGCATCAGATGACGGCCGAGGTGCAGCCTCCTTCATCACCATCTTTGCATGTATCTCTTCCAGTTTCGAAGCCTTGACCTTTTTGGGCCAGAACAAGGTGACAAACCTGCGGGGAAAGGAAATTCAGACACTGCGTATCACGAAAACCACGCGCACACATACGTCCAGAGATGCCGTCGCCACCTTTCACGGTCTTCCCCAGCAGCTTGCTTAGCTTGCAGCACATGGTCGATTCGACGACCGATGGCAGCGAGGGAGTCCTTCAAGATGGCAACCTTGTCGTCTCGAGGCATATCCTCTCCAGAGAGTTTGAGTTGTTTCTGGGAAAAAGGTCTACATCTGCAGTCAATCGTGAGGGGTACAAACACACCAATTGTTTCTTCACTGGTCGTAGTTCTTCCTTGGTAGTAGCTTCGTCCATGGACGGACTAGACACACTGGACCATCAAAATTTGAATAATGATCTCTATCGTCAGAACGTACCATTCATCAGATGACTCAGAGTCAGTAAAGGTAGGCGTTGGCCGTCGTTTGCGTTTCTTGGTAGAGGCGTCTTCGACGGACGCGACAGCTTCGCTCTCGGCTCGTCTCTTCCGACTACTCGTGGTGGATGACGATGCTACAATGGTAGGTGGAGGGGTGGCCGAAACCTTGAGTTGTCCTTTATTCCGCAGAGAACTCTCATACGAACGCAGCTTCTCGTCGTGTTCCCGTAGTATACCCAGGAGGAAGTCGCCTCGCCGGACAAGGTGGATTGCATTAGGTATCGGTCGTGTCGAGGAATCTTCGCCTTTCTTGCCCTCCTCAAGGAAAAACTTCCCTTGTAGACCGAGCCGCGAATCCTTGGCCATGGCTTCCCAGTTGCCAAAGCCATAGATGAAGGCGCCAACGAGCAACATAGAGTCTTCCTGAGGTCCCCAGCGACCAGACCAGTTGAGAGTCGGTCTGATGTTTTCAATGGGAATAGACCAATTGTACAGCTCTTCTGTTGACATGTCACCGAGAATATTGTTCAGGATCCGGAGGTCACGGTAGCGTGAGAGGACAGTTTCGGCATTGATGTTGCCCACATTGCGGTATGTGACGAGAACCGCCTTGCTCTTCTGGGCGTTGGTCAACGCTTCCCCAGCAGCCGTGCGAGTCCGTTTCTGCTGGTTGTTCTCCTCGACGGCCTGGCTACAAAGGTCGATGATCTCATCTGAAACATCAATGATCATAGCCTTGTGCTTGTCGACAAGCTTGGACTCGCTGACCTTTGGAAGCGTTAACATTATAGCAGCAGAGAAAAGACCCTGGAACGCACGATGATATCATAACGCTGACGGATATCACCCCATCGTTGAAGACTACGGATGAGCACGCGGACGTCACGCTCCCTGAGCTCCATCGCTTTCTGGCTGGCAGTCTTGCGCTGAGGTCCAGGGACCTTGGGTTTTTTCGGAGCTTGGGAAGTAGAGGGCTGGTCGACATCCATGCCCTCATATGAGACGGGGGCGTGTGAACGTTTGCGGTCGCGCAGGTCCTGGGCAACCAATTCCTCTGCCTTTCGGTCCTCCTCTTCTTGGTCAAACTTTTGCCGTTCCTCCAGGGGAATGATGTCTTCCCAGTTCATGTCATTTTTGACATCGCTAACGGCGGCAAACTGTGCGAGGAAACCTTCGCCACCAAGCGACGCTCCACCGTCACCACCAGCGGCCATCGTTTCGTGGTCCTCGGCTCTGTTGAGGATTTCGTCAAGGTCCATTTCGTCGAGCTTCTGGTTCTGTTGCAAGTCGTCCTTGTCGAACCTGTGATTCTGTGAGAAATCATCCAAAAACACTGCGTTCCGGTACTGACATCCTTTGGGCGCCGTATTTGAGCACAGCAGTTAGCTCATCTTTGCTCAAGTTGTCCGGCTTGACGGACTCCTTGACCTTGTCGCCCTTGGAGCTGAGATGAGCCTGAGAGGTGTCCATCTGATTGATGACTGACGAAATATCATTCATACGGCAGCGGAGATGAAGAGCTGGGGACTTACTTGCATACTCCAGAACCATCTTTTTCTTTGCTCGCTCCAAGACGTCCTCCTCCATCGTGTCCTTGGTCACGAAGCGGTAAACACTGACATGCGACTTTTGCCCGATCCTGTGAGCCCGTGCCATGGCTTGCAGATCGTTCTGTGGGTTCCAATCGCTCTACACAGAAATCAGGACCTGCGGACGACGGGCTGTGAGTTGCTCACATCAAATATGATGACGGTGTTGGCAGTCTCCAAGTTAATTCCGAGCCCACCAGCGCGTGTGGAGAGTAAGAACGCAAAGTCCGGAGATCCCGGGGCATTGAAGTGCGCGATGGACTTCTTCCGTGCCTCTGACGCAACCATGCCATCAAGACGTTGGTGTTGGTATCCACGCAGACTCATGTAGTCGCTCAGAATGTCGAGCATGCGAACCATCTGACTGAAAATGAGAACGCGGTGACCATCTTGGCGCAGTCGTGCAAGTAACTTGTCCAATAACACCATTTTGCCGCTATTCATAACGAGGCCCTTAAGGGTCTCTTCGGGGTTATCAGTACGGTTCTCTGCACCGTCAAAGAGGTATGGGTGATTTGCGGCTTTCTTAAGTTCCATGGCGATATTGAGCAAGCTTATGTTGTTGTTCCCGTTGGCGCTCTTGACCAGACCTTGGAAGTTCTATTTCGACAAAGTTACAACGTACTACTCTTGGCAAGAAATGAAAGGCACGCACCTTTGTGAGGATGTTTTTGTAAAAGTGAGTCTGGAGAGTGCTCATCTCCACCCGTAGGATGCGCTCGCTCTTTGTGGGTAGAGAGGTGAGCACATCTCGCTTCAAGCGTCGCAGCATCAGCAACTCTAATTGAGTGTGAAGTTCTTTAATTTTAGTCTCGTGATCAGCGTCGTTGAGATCAAATTCATTGGTGAGGGCGACTGTGGGTCAAATGAGCATGCGTCGTCGGACAGAGTCGGAAAACGGTACGCACACTTCTCCGGCATCAGGAAGTGCATCAAAGACAAAAGCTCTGCAATCGAAAAGAAGCTTGAGTAAGGCGATGGAAGACCCCTCCGACGGGAACCCGTACCTTTCACGTTGTTCTGCAACGGGGTACCCGTGATGAGAAGCTTCGATGCAGCAGCGAACGATCGGAGTGCCTCATACAGCTGACTCTCGGAATTCTTCAAGCGATGTGCCTATTTAAGAGCGGTGATGAGCGCACAAAGCAGCCTAGACCAGTCGCGAACGAACCTCGTCTACGGCCAGCACCTGCCACTTAATGTCCGCCAACTCTTTCGCATCCCTGAGCGTCAGCTCATACGTGGTAAGAAGAACGTTCATCTTCAATCGTTTGTTCGACTGGCCGAACTCGTAGGTGCGGATGACCTCACGAGCACCGGCCGTTCCGATATAAGTGATGACGTTCAAGTCGGGTGCCCAAGTAGCAAATTGGGATTGCCAAGCAGTGATGGTCGATAGAGGAACGATGACGAGATATGGTCCGTATTGGTGCATTTCGTGGAAAAGGTAGGATATGAACGAGACGGTTTGGACAGTCTAAGCAGGATGTGTCAGCAACACGAAATAGAACGAGAGATCATGCTGTACCTTCCCGAGACCCATCTCGTCGGCCAAGATGCCATTTTCGCCCTTACTCCACAAATAGGCGAGCCAGTTCAGACCAGTTAGCTGGAAATCTTTAAGTGCACCTCCGGTGGCCGCTATGTAATCCGGATCTTTTACGATCTTCTGAAATGTTGGGCGTTGATGGCGGGCATACTGAACACTCTTATAGGGGAATTTGGCTTCCGCCTCGCGTGCACGATAGGCCTCAATCTGAACTTTGGCGATCGGGCGGATTTCGCTCTCGTCTTCCCACGTACAATGCTCATAGTTAAGGCCAGTCCACTTGCAGAAATAGTCAGTGCCATTGGACGATTCGGCACTGTCACGATGTGAGACGATGCGCTCGACCGTCTTGTACGTCTCCAGTTCCTCCTTTTCGCGCTCCTTGTCCAGAAGGAGAGTCTCGGCATCTTCCGTGGAGAGACCCGGCGCAGAGAGCCTGGCTTGGTATGACTTGTACGCCTTGATGTAGTTGTCCACGCGCTTGAGTCCCTTGAAACGTTTCAAAAACTCGTAGGTCTCGTCCGTATTGTGAAGGTGCGAGAAATTTTTCCATTTGATATGGAAACGCTGTAACATGCATTCAGTACGACGTAAATAGAGAAATGGAATAGAAGATACCACGTTGCTGTACCACAAATCTTCCGGATCATCCTCGTGCGATTCGTCTCTGCAGTGACTGAGGACGGCCTCGATTTCGTCGTCCTCCTTTGTGAGGGCAGGATCGACATAATAGGTGTCGACGGTCTCTTCGGAAAGCATTGCGAGGTCCTGGCTGTCTTCGTAGTAATTTGGAATCTTGTTTCCCCGACTGGAGACACGTATTTCGTCTCCGGACGCACGAGGCTTCTTCTTTTTCTTCGATCGCGCCCCATAATCAGAATCGGAATCTGATGAAGCCTGACGAATGGCTGCTTGAAAGGATCGTGAACAGCGCCGCAGACAAGCAAGAGGGTTTACCAACCCTTTGGGCGGGAAACAGGCAAGGGCGGTTGAGCCTTCTTCTTCTTCTTTCTGGAGGCTTTCTTCTTTCCATACTCGTCGTCTGCATATGAAGCGTCGTCTTCATCATCATCCTCGTCTTCTGCATGGTCATCATAGCCCTGCGAGATGGGGGGTCAGCACCAAGGGGGACAGAGAGACGAGGTGCTACTGACCGAGTCTTCCGCGTCCTCGGATAGGGCATGAAAGATTAGGCAAGGAAAAGGGAGAAGGGAATGAGACTTACGAAATCCTTATGGGGGTAGGTTGACGGACCTGCAACTGGGTTCTCTAAGACTGCGGAGGGGGTATCGTCGACATACTCTGCGTCACCCTCTGCGTCTGCGTCCGGGTCAGCCTCCGCATCGGCGTCGGCATCGGCGTCGGCATCAGGGTCAGGGTGAGTAGGGGGGTGTATGGCAGGGGTGTTGTCGTTGGGACGGTCGTCGTCGGAGTCGACCTGCATACTTTCGTCGCTGTCGTAATTGAGGTTGAGAGCGTCGGGGATGAGCGCCATGTGATGGACGGGGGGGTGGGTGATGGTGGTTGAGGGGAGAGAGGGGGGAAGGGAAGAGGTCGTCAAGGATGCTGTTGAGGAAAATGTTCACACGCGTGGCCATCGCTACGGACAACGCCGGGCAAGGCCCCATCGTCACCGCTCGTGACGAACTCCGGTTGGGCCGTGCCACATTCTTTGGCTACGAAACTGATAAATTTTACCCTTTTTTATTATATATTTATTATTATATATTATATTTTTTGGGTCAAACTAGCCGCCAGTCGTCAGTGCCGACATGCGGTTCACAGTCGCGATCAAACTTGGCTTCTTCAAGCAGCGTGTTCGGCCCTGTCATGACGTAATGCTGTCCTCGCCGACTGCGACGATGAGCACGTCACCTGTCAATTAGGATGGCTGACCGGTCAGCCTCTTTGCCAGCCGCCTTTACTTCAAAAACAATCAGAATCAAGAACTTGGTCAGTCTACATTCTCTTTCTTCTCAACTTCGTTCTTCGCCGCTCATTTGTATCATCATCATGCTCTCTTTTATCTTCCTTGCCCTTTTGCTTCCGCTCGGCACGCTGTCCCACCCATTGGCTGTGATCCGTAAGGTCTGCATCATTTGTTACTACCTCTTCGATTGCCTACGCCAACGGCTGACGTTCTGGTTTGATAAGACCTCCTGTGTCATCGCAGATCTCGACTACCCGAATCCTCACGAGACGCTGAAACTCCTCGATCGACAGGCTATTACCCCACCTCTTGGCCTATCCAAGCGGACCTTCACCGATCTCCTCATCTGGTGTCACGAACATGGACACTCCAACACCCGCATGCTTCTCGCTCGACAGAATCCCACCTGCACCAGCGCGGACGGAACCAACGCCCAGAGTGTAGTTAGTTCTGATGGCCGAGGCAACGGCTCTGGGGACGGTGGTCCTGCGGCGTCCTCGATTTCCGGCGACAACAGCAACGCATCGTCTGATTCCAATTCCGGCCTTACCGATACCGCCTCTGGTGCTAACCCCGACACCGCTGCCAATGCCGACAGCGGAACCACGCCGTCTAGCTCTGGGTCTACTGGTTCTGGGTCCGCTTCCGACGCTGGTTCCAACACTGCGACAGTGTCTTCGACTTCTCCTGGTTCAGGTTCGGCCACCTCTAACGACGACAACGGAACCACCTCGTCTAGTTCTGCGTCTACTGGTTCTGGTTCTACCGACGCTGATTCTACTGGTCCTAACGCTGGCTCTGACGCTACTACTGGCTCAGCTACCTCTAGTACCGACAATGGGACCACATCGTCTGGATCTGGGTCTACTGGTTCCGGCCCATCCGATGCTGGTTCTGCTGATTTGGGTTCTGGGCCCGGTTCTGGCGCTGGTTCCAACGCTGCGACAGTGTCTTCGGGTTCTCCGGGTTCGAGTTCGGCCACCTCTGGTACCAACAATGGAGTCACGTCGCCCAGTTCTCTGTCTCCTGGTCCCGATACTACCCCCGCTGGTTCCACTGGTCCTGATAATACTACTGGCTCCTCGATCGCTCCTGGCTCAACTACTGGTTCGGATTCTGGGCTCGGTCCCGCCGCTGGCTCCAACACTGATACAGTGCCTTCGAGTTCTCTCGGTTCGCCCAACTCCAACGAAGGAACCGCGTCGTCTGGTCCCGGTCCTATTGATGCTGGCTCTGGCGCTAACTCCAACACGGCTCCTGTGTCTTCGACTTCTCCTGGTTCAGGTTCGGCCACTTCTGATGCCAACCAAGGAACAACGCCGTCTAGTTCTGTGTCTGATGGTTCCGTTCCTGCTGGCTCTACTACTGTTGGTTCTGGGTCCGGATCTGGCGCTGGCTCCAACACTGCGACAGTGTCTTCGGGTTCTTCCAGTTCGGGTTCGGCCACCTCTGATCCCAACAATGGAATCGCATCATCTGGTTCCGGTCCCACCGATACTGGTGGCGCAAGTTCCGACACTGCTGGGTCTTTGAGCTCTCCTGGTTCGACTACCTCTGATCCCAACAATGTAATCGCATCATCTGGTTCTGATTCTGGTTCTGCTGGGCCTTCGGATTCTCCGGGTTCGGACAGCTCTAATGGGACCAACAGTGGTTCAGCGGCACCGAGCTCTGGTGCTGCCTCTGGCACCGGTTCATCGACCTCTGCACCCACGACATCTACACCTGCACCTACACCCGCCCCCACCTCTGTCCCGAATCCCTCGATAGACCTGGCCTCACCGACTACGACCGCATGCCCAACAGGTAGTACTGCATCGGCTGAAGTCAACGCAACGATCGATGGTGTGGCGGTTGTGACGATTTGCGTGGCTGTTAATTGAACAGGTCTCTAAGTAGTCGTTCCTACTTGTTGTATCATTATGAGTCTCTATTGTAAATACGAACCAAACAACGCGTTCCCACGTGGTCCATGAAGCCACGACGAGCAAGAGAGTACCAATGGATACCCATTTCGCTGTGCTACCTCTAGGTACGTCTGAGATCTCCCATAGTGCGAATAAACTAGTCGAATGTCTTAGACGTGATTGATACCGTGATATCACAACTCCCCGACAACACATCGAATTCACCCCATTTTTTGCACCTGCCTCATCCCAGAACAGGTGTGTCTCGTCTCGCCACTCAGGTTGCCTTCCCGAACGTCGCGTGCCAGGCATCACATCACTCTTCCTGGCTCATGAGCCCACCCGCAACGAGGACGAGCCTGACCAGAAGCAAGTTTCCAAGATACTCGAGGTGCAAGCGGTAGACCCCCCAAACGCGCGTTCGTGGTTCAATGGAGACGAGGTCATCTCAGGTATGTCGTGCCAAAGCTCTGTCGCACCGTGTCCGTGAATTCACGGATTGACAGATGGAAAACTCCTCGTCATGACGCCCGTCGACCCGCTGTTCCTCCTGATACCTATACTTGGAGCGATCGAAAAGGTAAAATAGCTAGTTCGTCCGCGGGACACGCGTGCAGTCTAACAGTCCCTGAAATTTGAAAGCCAGGCGGTAGCGTTGGCAAATTTCGGCCCGCGGAAGACATGTTGGAAGACGCGGCGAGGCACATGGTAGAGGCGACCACGGCCGGCGGCGTGCAGGACGCGTCCGAGTCTGTGGACGTGGAGGATATCATGAAGTTTGCCGCACTCGAATGCACGAAGAAAGCAATGAGGCGACTTTGCGAGGTCAAAGGCAAGCCGAACGGTCCGAGTTTTACAGCCCCTTTTCCTTACGCGTGTCGTCGCTCAGAGATTACAGCCGAGATCACGGTGTTCCGGTACTCGTCCGATAAACTGCTACAGGAGTTGAGAAAAAAAGTGGAGGCGTTATCCACACCTCATATCATGCATATGTCGAGGTGCCTGGTGCGAAGTCTCGCCAAGGACGATTTGATGGATGACCGGAACGAAGACCTGCTTGAGCGTGAGTGATCATCAATGTGCAGCGGGCCGTCGGCCGAATTACTAAATGATGTATAGTGGGAAGAACGAAACTCGCTTGCGAGTTGTTAGGACAATACCTGCCGCATGACGTTCTTGGAGAGTTGCTATCATCATACGAGTGCGTTCCTTGTAGCGTTTTCCACGAAATGTTGGTGATGATGGAGGACGAAATTAGCTTGACAAGACTTGACGCCCACGTGAAAGCGCTCGCAAACGAACAGGCAGCGCTCGCAGAGCAGAGCGGTACGGTCGGGAAGAAGTCGAAAACCGGTTCCGCGACTGTTTCTCAGGAGAGCAAGAAGCGTAAGAAGGGTTCACAGGGTGTCGAGAAGCTCAAGAAGGTGAACGTCAGTGGGATGTCCAAGTTGTCTACGTTTTTCGGGAAGAAGGCAGAGTGATGTGTGTGCAACATATGCTTAATTTGGTAGTGGGAAGATGGGTTTTTGCTTGGAGACGCGCAATTCCAAATTGTTTCGCGGCAGGTAAACCGCTGCCAGGAGCGTGTGTAAGTGACTGATATCATGATCTCATAGGTTGATTGAGTTCGGAAGATCTGATCACCGGCCTGACCTTCCGATTACTACTCACGCGAAACGAGCACCCCTTGGTAGCCGATCCATGCACCGGACCTGCTGACCAGGTGCTCTGTTTGAATAACAAACCGAGTCGGGCCAGCGTTGCTCACGATTGCGTGATATCGTCTCATAAGCTATTCCGGGTGGGCTGGTCAGCAATGGTTCAAAAGGAGCAAGGAGGATCAGTCAACTAACTCTATCACCCCTACATTCTACATACATTCACCAGATCGAGATGTCCAACCCACCCCACGGCGGATCACTGAAGGTCTGTCTCTCGTTGTATCCCCCTCTGTACCGTGTTGTCTCATCGGTCGTCTTAGGATCTTGTTGCTCGAGATGAGCCTATCGCAGCACGACTCAGCCAGGAAGCCGCGAGTCTCAAGGATATAGTCCTCACTGAGGTGCGTATCTCGGGTGGTTGCGCGAGCGTGCTCGTTGCTAATTCGTTGCTTGCAGCGTCAATTATGTGACCTTGAACTTATTCTCAACGGTGGATTCAGCCCGCTCGAGGGCTTCATGAACGAGAGCGACTACAACGGGTACTTGTTTCCTCGGTTTGCATCTTGCTGAAGCTCACAGCTCCCCCTACAGCGTTGTAGATACCCTTAGACTCACTGACGGAACCCTGTTCGCCATTCCCATCACCCTCGATGTCTCGTCCGATGACATTGCCCGTCTTGGTATCACCTCGGGAGCTCGCCTTGTTCTGCGGGACCCTCGGGATGATGACGCACTAGCTATCATCACCGTCGAAGACGTTTACACATATGACCGTGTCAAGGAGGCTATCCAGGTCTTTGGAGCAGACGATCCTGCCCACCCCGCCGTCGCTTATCTACGGAACAACGTCAAGGAATACTACGTCGGAGGCAAGGTACAAGCAATACAAGCCCCCTCGCACTTTGACTATGTCGGCCTGAGATGTGAGAACCTAACTTTGATTCGCGTCGATCCTCGTCTGACTCAGATCTGCCAGATACCCCCGCTGAGCTACGTGCTCACTTCAAGAAACTGTCGTGGAACAGAGTCGTGGCTTTCCAGACTCGGAACCCGATGCATCGAGCTCATCGTGAGCTGACTGTTCGCGCTGCTCGCCTGCGTCAGGCCAATGTCCTCATTCACCCTGTGGTCGGTCTCACGAAGCCCGGTGACGTGGACCACTACACTCGCGTGCGCGTCTACGAAGCTATCATGGCCAAGTACCCGAACGGCATGGGCCATCTCGCACTCCTGCCTCTTGCGATGCGGATGGCTGGTCCCCGTGAAGCTCTCTGGCACGCCGTCATCCGCAAAAACTTTGGTGCGACACACTTTATCGTTGGCCGCGACCACGCTGGCCCGGGCAAGAACTCGCAGGGCAAGGATTTCTACGGCCCGTATGATGCTCAGGAGTTGGTCGAGAAGTACAAGGACGAACTGCAGATCGAGATGGTACCGTTCCAACAGATGACGTACCTGCCTTCCACGGATGAGTACCAGCCAGTCGACGAAGTGCCCAAGGGCGTGCAGACGCTCGACATTTCTGGGACTGAGCTGCGCAAACGGCTCAAGACCGGTGCGCCGATCCCTGATTGGTTCAGTTACGAGTGAGTTGGCTCGTATCCTTCTCGCAAATCACACAGTGCTCACGTCGTTGGTGCAGAGCTGTTGTCAAGAGATTGCGGGAAAGCTACCCACCACGCAACAAGCAAGGCTTTGTCTTGTTCCTCACTGGTTTGCACAACTCTGGCAAGGACGCGATAGCCAAGGCACTGCAGGTTGCACTGAACGAGCAGGGCGGTCGGAGCGTCTCGCTGCTGCTTGGCGACTCCATCAAGGACGACCTGAAACCCAAGTCGCTCACGCGGGAAGAACGACACGAAGACCTGCAGCGCATTGGTTTCGTTGCGACTGAGCTGGCACGCGCTGGGGCTGCCGTTGTCGCTGCGCCGGTGGCACCCGAGGAGCGTTCGAGGGCTCTTGTCAAAGACGCGGTGGTATCAGGTGCCGGAGCTGGGGGCAACTTCTTCCTCGTCCATGTTGCCACACCTCTGGATCACTGCGTGAGCACGGACAGACGCGGCTTGTATGCTCAGGCGCGGAGGGGAACGGTCAAAGGCTTTGTCGGGGTCGACGTGGATTACGAGACGCCAAAGAAGGCGGATCTTACCGTGGACGTCAATGCGCAGAGCATCCCATCGATCGTGCACAGTAAGTCGGGACCATGTCTTTTGAAACGCGTTGCTGATCGACCTCCTTTTCTATCAGGCATCATTCTTTTGCTAGAGACGAATTCGTTGATTTAGATGTGCTACCACAAGATTCCACTATAGACGGTCCCAATATTAGATACCATGCATGTATATATAGTTATTCATTGAACGTAAAGCATTAGATTGACCACACTTGCCTGGACGAGAACCCGATACGGTGCATGTTTTCCTCGGAGATCGCCGGTATGGGCGGAGTTACGCCGGATTGGTCGATCGCGGTCAAGTTACTGCTGCGACTTGAAGACGCCAAACTCTCCTTCAAGATTTTTTCAATTCAATTCTCCGCTGAATGTCAACTTGCAGCGCTGTCCTAAAAAGTCGTCTATCTGCACGAATTTCCGGGATCTTGATGCCGACCCCTGGGTACTACTAAGGTTCCCATGGCATACGGAGATACGGCTTGAAACACATGCATGCACGTAATAATAGAACTGTTAGCCGACGATCGGGCGCCCTCCGAGCGCAGCGCTCAACCTTTGTGACGTTCCTTTCTCCGAGTTCAGTTCGTGATGTTGTCGATGTCGATGATCCGGCGAGGACCGTCGTATTCGTTTGGACGTCTGTCCAGTATTCCTTCAACTTGCCGCTTACCAGCAGCGTCCAGTGCCGTTAAATTCGCAAAGTTCAACAACCAGTCCGTCACACGCACCATGTCTGTCTACCACGGAGAATCCGCCGCTCGTCCACAGCCAGACAAGGTCCTGAAGGACATCGCTGACTACGTCCATGACTACAAAGTCACTTCTGATGTCGCCTTCGAGACTGCTCGGCTCTGTCTCATCGACACTATCGGCTGTGGTCTCGAGGGTTTGCGCTTCGAGGGATGTTCGCGGCTGCTCGGCCCCGTCGTCGAAGGCACCATCGTGCCAAATGGTTTGCCCCCTCCTCTGTTTTTACGTTCCTGTCTGACCTTTCGACGCAGGAACAAAGGTCCCTGGAACCAACTACCAGTTGGACCCAATCCGGGGTGCCTTCAACATTGGCACCATGATCCGGTACTTGGATTTCAACGACTGTTTCCTCGCTGCAGAGTGTGAGCCCCGCCGTCTTGGTAGTCCACACGTCCGCCGTACTGATCGCGTGCTATGCAGGGGGTCACCCGTCGGACAACTTGGGTGCCATCCTCGCGGTTGCCGACCACCTTGCCCGCCAGGGTCAGCCGCTGACCGTACACGACGTCCTCGAAGGAATGATCAAGGCCCATGAGATCCAGGGTGGCCTCGCCCTCTTGAACTCGTTTAACCGCGTCGGTCTCGACCACGTCGTGCTCGTCAAGGTGGCCAGCACCGCCGTCGTGTCCAAGTTGCTGTGAGGGTTCTCGCTACTCGTGCTTTCGTATCGCTGAGGTTCCTATCGCATTATAGTGGGCTCTCCCATGAGCAGACTATCGACGCGGTCTCGCAGGCGTTCGTCGACGGTCAGTCCCTCCGAACGTACCGCCATGCGCCCAACACCGGCC
>JBBPPA010000351.1:0-24613 GCA_038091735.1 Leccinum pellstonianum | reverse complement strand
TCTGAAACGAGGGGGGAGATGGAACGGACCTGCTGGAGCTTAAGATTTGTTCCCTCGTCTGCAATGCGCTGATGACGCACGCAGAGCTTGCGAGGGGGGGGCTGGAAGGGGGTGGAGTTACGTCTAAGCGAAGTTCAAGGAGCGAGTTCAGCATCCGTTCATCCATAACTTATGTGCGCAGACAGGTCAGAAGGGGACGGCACAATCGGATGGTACATACGTTGTTATCGGGGACGTTGGGGAGTTTGTTGGATCCGACGAGTTGCCAGACGGTTTGGAATCCTCGGGCTTGAAACGCATGGTTGTGTAGTTGCTAGCAACAAAAAGTGATCAATTAAAACCAAAATGGTTCGAAAGGAACATGCCTTCCACCGCCGTTTGCGTTCTGGGTGCCAGAGGAGTGCCACGCAAGACGAAGCAGAACAGGAGCATAAGAGCCGTCTATAAATGAATATGAAGATTGCAAATAGTGCGATCGGGATGTGTACCATCATAACCCTTGGCATCGTCAATGATTTCGCCGATGCGTTTGTACACCTGGAGACAATTCGGTTCAGCAATTTAACGGACAGATGCCACAGATGCGTACCTTTTCGTAGTCTACCTCAGTGGGAATGAACAAGGCGACCTGCACAGCGGCAGGTTTGGCTGCAGAAGGTCTAGAGTCGGAGGACAAGTAAAATATAGTAAGCGACTCCTCCGACGACAACCACTCCAAGGCCGGCATGTGACATGGGCGACCGGTGAGAGTGGGTCTGGCGAGAACGTCGGGTGATATTCTGATTTGGAAGACACGCATTGATAAGTTTTGTTGATGTATGCACAATGTATGCGGAAGGGATTTACTGATCTATTCATCGTTGGGATCTAAAGAATGTGTCTGACCGACCAATGCGCTCTGTTGAACTTCTCTTGTATGAAGAAGTGACGGGACGTGACTCACCCATTGACGGCGACCGGTCACGGACGGCATGGTGTCGTTGCCCCGAAATCAAGGTCCAAGCGCAAGCGCGCGATTGGTGTCGGTCTGGCATTGTTCCATGCAGGCGACTTGTGCCGCCTTGGCCCGGGCAAGGTCTTGGAGTCGCAGTTGCTCGTTTTCGGCAACGTGCGCCTTACAGGTTGTGTGAGGCAACTTAGTGTGAACTTCTCGTGTGGGGTGGCCGAGCGCTTTTTCCAGCGTGTCAGTTTTCAAAGAGGGAAGGACATTGTTGAGTGCATTGACCACGCACGTGACCAAGCCGACATGCCTAACGAGGCACCGGGATACACCGAGGTGAAATTATAATTAGATTATATATACCTCGATGTCGGAGTTGTAATATTATTCCGTTCCTGACCCGAATCATCGCCTGCCCTGACAACAGGCTCATATCGACCACGCCACCGCTTATTCATCAGCTTACCAGCTTACTCATCAGCGCCGTCGCTGTTCACGCTGTACCTCGAGCGTGACCGAGTCTATCATACGTCTCGTCTCTGTACTCGCCTACTCATAGCCTCTGCCTTAATACTGGAATCTCAGTCTCGTCCACTAAAGTTATGATGTCTTCACCACAAGTTGGATTTTAATTTTTCGGGATGGAGAAGATGCCACGCAATACCTATCCACCACTCAATTGTCCAAACATCTGTGCACTGCATAGGCGTTTCACAAGCAACCGGTGGCACGAATGAGGGTTCTGTGTAAGCCAAGGCTCGGTATTTCTCCTCAATCAATGTCTTCGTGTTCGCCAGCAGGTAGAAAAAATCAAGGCCCATCTGGGAGGCCTCGAGGAGCATGATTGATGACAATGGTCATGAAAGGAGATCCCGAAATGCCGGTTCAACCCATTGATCTACGTGATACTTATGTCCGAGTTGCAGTTTATGTGCAGAGGTAAAGGTTGGAAGACGATCGAGCTCAGCAATGGCAGACTGAAAGCCATGACTGATTTCGAAGAATGCTGACATCCTGAGAACCGAAATCAGGTACTCTTGATAATTTTCCTCACCAGCATAGCTAGGGAAAATGGTCACAGTCAAAGAAATACACAAGAGCACAAAGAGCACACACCCGCCACAGAGGAAGGTCAAAAGATAGTCAAAGTCCTGGCGAAGAACACCATGTAGAACAATGGGATTCTCATCACATGTTCCCTCAGTACTGCCTGATTGACGAGGTAGTGATAGGAGTGTCTGGAGAACAGAAGACCACAATGAAAGAAGGCCAGTACAATGTATATTGAGTTGTTTCGAGGATCTGCTTGCGAATTTGAAGCTGCAAAACAAGACAAAAAGATAAACAAGACATACTAGGAAATGGACTGTTCCATCCGTGAAGTAGTATTCTGGGTGTCTTTCTTGAGGTACTTGGGCCGACATGGTGGTTTGTGAGCGACGCTGGCAACATGTGGACCTTGGAGTATCACGTCACGTGGGCGCGTTATGGCTGAACATCAACGCCAACAGCTGGGCAAATTATGTTCAACGGACGCAGTGTTCAGAAAGGCCAGGTCGATTCTGTGCCTTACCACTGCGAGAATTTGTCCAGGCTCAGCCACTGTACTACCCGCTGTATGCGCGTATCTAGCCTCCGAACAGTTACGCATTTCCTCTCGTCACCGTGCACCTTCTCATCTCGAATAATTACAGATTGAATTCGGCCGAGGTATCGCTCCAGTCTGCAGTGGCGGCCGCGCGTGTAGCGCCGGATGAGTTTTCCGACGTCCTCAAGGAGGTGCGCGCCGCACTCGCCGTCAAGGAACAGAACACCGTCGCAAACGTCACTTACGAGGCGCTCATCGACGCGTACCGCGTGCACCCGAATTTCATAGAATGCATGAGGAGGATTCAGGCTACATTTCGGTGCATCGATATGCTGAAGGAGAGTTACGGCGCAAACGTCATGACATGCGCTGTCTTTTACCGGATTTGCCAGCTGCTGAAGGTGAGGTCTTTTTTCATGTATTCCGCGTCCGAAGTTCAATCCGTGTGTATATCACCTTGTCATTTGTATTGAACCTGCCAGGTACCCTCCCTGCAAGAGCAGTCCTTCTGTGAAGCCTATTCTCTGCCCCCAAAGACCTTGAAAGCGGCTGTGGCAGCACTCGACAAGGAAGGCAAATTCAAGCTCAAGTATCGGCCCCTTCATGAGTGCAATGCAGGTCAAGCATCGGCGTCCTCTCAAGCCAGCCACGTTCCACTTCCCAATCCCAGTCCCGCCTCTCCTCAGAAATTTCCGGCAAAATCCGCTATGAGATTGGGGAGCGGAATGTCGACGCCCATGACTACGCCCTCTATGAAACGCACTAGAAGTGTAGCTTTCTTGCTGTCCTCGGACTCCTCGGACTCCGACGATAACATCAGCATCAACAACGCCCCCCAAGGCCAGCGGCTCGAAGTCTGCTGTTTCATCTGAGATCATCTCCGAGGCAGCGGACGCCATCGAGCTCCTCAGCCCCGACCAAGAATCGCCGCCCCGCAAGCGATTGAAGAAGGACAAGAAGCGCGCGCGCGAATCTGACTCGTCGGATGATGATGATTCCATTGCATTGATCCGCATGGAACAGCATCTACTGACCATGCAGGCAGTGTCAAAGCTACTGGAGATGGAGATCGCCCAGATGAAGGCAAGACACCGCCGCAGGGCCGGGAAGTACTAGCTGGCTCTATTTCCCGTGACGCCGACGAAGAAACACTGGATGGACGATATCCCCTCTGTGTGACTGTGACTGTGTAACGTTATATTGTGGAAAACATGATTGTGAGCCTGGATG
The DNA here is from genome assembly GCA_038091735.1 of Leccinum pellstonianum. Taxonomy (NCBI): domain Eukaryota; kingdom Fungi; phylum Basidiomycota; class Agaricomycetes; order Boletales; family Boletaceae; genus Leccinum; species Leccinum pellstonianum. Next base: position 20,855 of record JBBPPA010000351.1, on the reverse strand, counting down.
ATGGTCAATTAAGTTGACGTGTTTTTACTTGTCAGTGTATTACGCCGTCCTCTTCAACTTGGCGACTATATTGAACCCTTGCTGCATCCTTCCGCAACGCACGCTTCACACGGATAAAGTTCTTGGGCCTTTTACGAAGTGTGCTCAACAATCGGGCGTGAAGTCAAATGCACACACACATGTCCGTAGCTCCTCCCCGTCTACTCGTTCTCGGGTTCCGACATAAGGGAGCGTCATGCGTACCATTGTGTGCATCTTACACCAAGGTAGGCCGAATCTGCCTTGGAATCTCTTCTATGGCGACACGAACATATCGCCCATCAAATATACATGGCCAGACTGTACAATACTAGTACTACGAATCACTGAAACTAAGATTCAAAACTGTTACCTATGGGAACATTCGAAAAAGAAAAATTGAGTGCATACGCTACAAGAGAGTTGATGTAAAGTACATGGGCTACAGTGGTTCTCGGATGGTCTAATGCTGATTTACTCAAGGATAGCTATCAAAGATTGGGTTCGGCTCGGCCAGGAGCGTCGCATGGTCACTAAAGGAGGTTAGTAACGTGTAGAGTCAACGCTTGAGGTTTATGGGGACGAAACGAATACGCACGATAAATGATAGGTCGCTTTTAATCCGACAGTGGACTTGGCTGGGACAACGCTTCCCACGTGCCGCTTTCACTCAGTGTCGAGGGAGGCTTAATCTGACCAGAGAGTCCCTCCGCCTTCCATGCATCAAACCCGCCAATCATATCTGTTGCATTAAGCAATCCTACGTCGTGCAATGCAGCAGCTGCGAGGCTGCTTGCGTGTCCGTCCTCGCAATATACGATGATCCGAAGATCATATCGATCAGCTATGGCCAGCCTTGCCTCGCTCCTGGGATCGAATCGCCATTCGAGGTCGTTACGTTCTATGATGAGAGAGCCGTGGATGCCACCTGAGCGTGCACGTTGGGAAGCAGGACGGATGTCGACGAGGAACGCAGGTATGGGGTACGTTGGATCATGGAGGACTTCCCATGCTTGGCGTGGTGTGACCCGCTGAAGACGGGCACGAGCTGCAGACACGAGATGCTCTATGCTTCTCGAGCCTGAAGGAGGGCAGAGAGGATCGAGGGGTGCACGAACCGATTTTGAGAGGACGTCCCATAGAGCAGCAGTATCATACGAGGATCCTCCGATTTCATGCACGGCAGCTACAAGAAAGGTACCGTGATTGGTGATGGAGGCGACTCGACCAAGAAATTTGGAACTGAAGAGGAGGACTGCTCGCTGGACGTCATCGTCATCCGCGCCCGTGATGACCAGGGTGTTGGTATTTGTGGAAGAAGTAGGCGACGGGGTGCCGGTCGTTCCTATGGCAAAGAGGTGACGAGAGGGCAGCCGTGCGTGGATGATCTCGGCCACACGACGCAAGAAGACGTCGTCGTCTTTTTTAGAGAAGGTGAAGTAAACGCTTATTCTTGCGCCTTCAACGGTCGTCGCTTTCGTTATCGCACGCACGGCGATGGCATGTGCGACTTCATCGCGTATACTCTCGAGCGTACGGCAGGATGAGCTGTCGGCCGTGGAAGAGCGGGGACACGTTTGAGCGCGATTGCCAGCAGATACAACGCTACCCACGCTGGATGGTTCCGAGGATAACATGTCAAGTTGGTACCGAAGCCAAGTCTGGTTAGAACCTACTTACACACATGGTATCGAGTCAATCACACGTGTCAACCCGCGTCTCTTACTAACCCACTACTGACCTTGACAAGCCATGTATCTCCCTCTCCTGGAAATAGGAGAGCCTTTCTCTCCCTTTGTTTGGATTAGGGATGTCATGCAAGCATTGGTGCTCTATCTTTATACGTTCTGCAGCTTTGCCAGAAATGATCTCTCAGGTGCTGCCACCACTGTACCAGGCACTATAGACGGCCAGTACTTGATTGGCGTTGGTATAGGTGATATCACTGGGTGCGTTGCTTCGAGCCCTCTCACGAATGTCGTTCCGCGTCTAATTACCGTCGAACAGCCCAGTCGTGGAGACTAACATGATGGCACGTGTTATGCCCTCCTGCTTGTCTCGCTTCGTATCTCATCATTAATATTATAGGGATATGCCCATCTTCCTCAGACAAACACGGGCTTGCACATGCGCCAGCGTTCTCGTGCATTCATCATCGCTGATTCTAAAGACCCGGCTTCGTCTACCTCCCGCATTCTCTTCATCTCGTCTGATATTTGCATGGGCGACACCGGTATCCGCCGTGCCATCCTTGATGCTCTTTCCAACGATCCTGAGCTTAGAGGCCTGTATACGGCCTCCAATACGGCTCTGGTCGGCACGCATTCTCACGCCGGCGTTGGTGGATATCTCGAAGACCTCCTTCCCCAGGTCACGAGTCTCGGTTATATCAACCAGACAGCACAAGCGATCATAGATGGAACCCTCATCGCCATCCGTAAAGCTCATGCGTCCCTTGCTTTGGGGTCTATCGGAGTTGGCAACACTACTCTACTGGGTGCCAATCGTAACCGCAGTCCCACTGCATACATGGCTAACCCCGCCGAGGAAAGAGCAAGATACCAGTACGACCAAGACAAGGAAATGTCGGTCGTTAGGCTGGACGATGTAGAAGGAAATGCCAGGGGGCTGCTTAGTTTCTATGCGGTGCACGGGACTAGTTTGTATGAGGTAAATTGCCTTATTTCACTCAGTGAAGGTATCACGTTCACGACGTTAACCGAATGATTAAAGAACAACACGCTGGTTAGTGGGGATAACAAGGGAATGGCTGCGTATTTATACGAATGTGAGCGGCGAACGTCATTTCGTGTTGTAGATGACTCATAATCTGTCGATTTTTTCCCATGGTATCACACTGCGGTCGTATGCATCTCGTTGGCATAATTATCACTCAAAGCATATGCCGAGCCGAACGCCGCTCCCGGAAACACCAGCTTCGTGGCCGCGTTTGTTCAATGTATGTCATACATCCCTCGAACACCTGTTTTCATTTAATATGCACTCTCATCCCTTCCTGAAATCATTTCGTCCCATGGTTGGCACGCATGCTGACGATTTTCTATTCGTGCCACTGATCAGCCAACGTCGGTGATACGACCCCAAATACGTGAGTTTGAACATGTCAAAAAAAGTTTATTGACCTCAACGACCACATTGCAACTATTCAGCCTAGGTGCATTTTGCGAATCTCCTGGTCAACCTTATGACGGCGAACTCTGCGAATACGAGCACTCCACATGTGGTGGCTACGCCCAGGATTGCCACGGTCGGTCCGTAAAGTATCCACCCTTATGCTTCTGTTAAACACTGACCATTGGCTTCTCTGAACGCACAGAGGGCCAGGATTTCGCACTTCGGACTTTCTTTCCAACTTTCTAATCGGAGACGCTCAGTTCAAGGCTTCTCGTGAAGTTATGGAGTCGTCAGCACCCCAAGTGATCTTATCAAGCACAGACACTGTAATCGAAACCGCAAACACGACAGCCTTGACCAACGTGAGAGGTTCTGTAAGGAGCGTACACGTTCACATGAATATGTATGTCGTCCGCTTCGCTTTGGATCCCAAAAAATTCATTCGGGTCGGGATTTTTCAACATGAATCAACTTTGGGAGATAATTTCTGTTAGCTAACTTGGTGATTTATCTCAGTATGAATTATACGTTCACGCTGCCTAACGGGACCATTGCAAGGACTTGTCCTGCAGCGCTAGGTTCGTTACCGTTCTGTCCTACCCATTCCTGCTAAAAATCGACCTAACTCCGTAGGGTTTGGCTTTGCGGGTGGGACTACGTGAGTTTGCTTGCACTCAGGAGACGACTCGCTCCTTAGGATGAATTTGTAATCTTTCTTGATTAACCTGTTCAAAAAGTGACGGTCCCGGAGCATTCGATTTCGTTCAAGGTGTCAATTCATCCAAGCCTCGTCACAATCCGTTTTGGCAGATCGTCAAGGGTACATTCACCCTACTCTCGTTCTTTGTGTATCGTACTCAAATACCGGCTTCTCAGGTGCTGTTACTCCGTCTCCGTCGCAAGTGCAGGTTGATTGTCAATATCCAAAGCCCATCTTACTAAATACCGTGCGCTACATTTTTTGCTTGATTGTAACGCTAATTCACCCACAAAAATAGGGATATGCCGAGACACCATATCTATGGTCACCGCACACGATCGATGTTCAAATGTTTCGTGTCGGAAACTTTGTCATCCTAATCATGCCCGGGGAGCTAACGACAATGGCTGGCAGACGCATGCGGTATGCATATCCATGTCTCTGTGACCCGAGTGATCTGACTCCTTCGTTGACCATGCTCCTCAACCGATGCACACCTGATTTGCTTTATACGCTGAGTTAGAGAAGCTCTGCGTGCTCAACTAATTTCGTCTGGCATTCTCGACAACTCAGCTTATGTCGTCATTGCTGGTCCTGCTAACACATATGGCCATTATGTTACTACGCGTGAAGAATATTCCGTTCAACGATATGAAGGCGCGTCGACGATCTTTGGTCCTGGTTAGTCAGGTTTTCTACAGTGAACTTATGATGACTAACTCTGACGTGAACGTCAGCGACGCTCGAAGCCTATATTGATAGGTATAGCGCTCTCGTACCGCATCTTGCTGACGATGCCGCGGAATTGCCGTCGTCTGATCCTCCCCCACACGAGCAGATTTCGCTTGCAATCTCCATGCAGGTGCGTTCCTCAGCCAATGCTGATCTTGTTGCTCATCAACACCTATATTGTCTTTGTCAACCGGTGGGACGCACTGTAGAAACCTGTCGTTGTCGACCGCCCTGGTTCCAAAAACTTTGGAGATGTATTGGTAGATGTGGAGAGTTCGACGTATTCTGTGGGAGACACCGTCGCCGTGCAGTTCGTAGGGGCAAATCCGAGGGTGAGCGTACTTCACAGTGCCGTGGCAGGATCGATCAAATAATGGTCTATTCGTGCACGACAGAACAATCTTCGCCTTGAGGACACATTCCTTACTGTCGACCGACTTGTGGACGGTGACTGGACAAGCGTACGCACGGATTCGCATCCGTCTACCGTCTATCGGTGGAGCAGGACGAGCAATCTATGGGGCACGAGTACTGTCAATATCACCTGGTGAGCCGCGCACTGTTCCTCTTTTTAAAATCGATTTGGCCCGCATATGCTGATCCAACCGTTATCTTTCCATTTCGTAGGACGATAGAGGACGATACTCCTGGTAGGTAAATGTAAGTAAATCATTTCTTGAGATCTGACGGATTATCTCGTATAGCTGGAACGTATCAGATCGTGTACTATGGTGATGCTAAATCACTGTTTGGGACGATTCGGTCATTTACGGGAGCGTCGTCTTCCTTTACTGTTGGGTGAGGCGCCAGGTGCGCGACTGAGTCGGGTACTACTGTACTGTACTGTACTGTACTGTACTATGCTACTATCAGTGTATTATCATCAGTGTATATATATCGTTGTACGAGGTTAGTAATTGCCACTGAATTTTCATGCTGGGTTTTTCGAGTGCGTCGGGACTCGGGAACCGACTGGTTGTGTAATCAGATTGGCTCTGCGCTGAGGAGCATCCCCTTCTACCAACCCTCGACTCTGTGTCTTCCATTCTTTGTATGAAGATGATCAGACAGTAGTCTCCGATAGGCAGACCCTTAGGAAGGAAGATAGTCGTTTCTTCTTTTAGGCAGGCAGGATGGTTCTCCTCGCCTAATGACGCACGGGCCACGCTCAGTTTCGTGTCCTGTCTCACCACATAAATCGACGACAGGTCACAGGCCTGGCGGGGCGTCCGTGTAAGTATGTTGTGTCACTCGACTTCTTTTGCTACACTATTCCGAGTGAAGATTACACATAGTCCAAGTCTGCGTTGAATAATTAAGGTTTGTGGCTGATATAGTTTTTCGGAAAATGCCGCCCTGCTAACCTTACGTCGAGCGATTGGGTCGAGTTCCCTTCCCATCGTCGACAATATGGGTAAAGGTACGTCGTCCACTTGTCGTCGATCTCGGCCCCGCGCCCATTGAGCGTCCCCGTTGCGCGCTCAATCTGCATATCGTCCCCAACCCAACCTCTCTTCGGCTGCCGTGTCTCACTCTCATCGGTCTGAACAGTTCACGGTTCTCTTGCGCGTGCCGGCAAGGTCAAGTCGCAAACACCCAAGGTGGAAAAGCAAGAAAAGAAGAAGACCCCGAAGGGTCGTGCCAAGAAGCGCATGCTCTACAACCGTAGGTGCGTAACGAAAAGGGGGCGAATCGTAATCATATATATCGGTTGGCTGACTGGATCGTTTCGTTGTTGTCCCCCCCTGATAGATTCGTCAACGTCACGTTGCTGCCTGGAGGCAAACGGAGAATGTAGGTTATCATTCTTGTTCGATCGATATTTTGTGGTCTGATTGCGACGTTTTCGTTCCTTCAGGAATCCCAACCCAGAGAAATAAATTAGCCTCGCACACGGCCGCTGTACACGTTACCATAACATGGCAGAATGTAATCACGTTGGAGTTGGTCAAAGTCTGGAGGCAGACGGTGCGCGACGTCGGTTGCGAATTCCCCCCTTTTTTACTTTTTTTTATACACATGCTCTCTATCATGTTTCTTCGCATCGACTATGCTACGGTATGCACTTATGCCCAGATTTTTTTCGAGCGTCGAATGGAAACGACGATCGATTCCATGAGCCCACCATCAGACTCGAGTACCTGCTAAGCAGACTCCTCACTATCTATTATCTCAACAGAGTACATCAATGAAGAAAACGATGATGCGTACAATAACGTGCAAAGGTATGATCAGGACATCATAGGATGCGATATCAACATATAAAAAAACAAAAACGAAACATTTGCCATGCACCGCCAGTGACAGCGAAATACCGACGGATCCGCGAGGGCTCACGCCAGGCTATGACATTTCCTCGTCGTCGGTGGAGGAAATGTATTCTTTGCTTTTGCTAAAGTCGTGGGTAGGGGAAAAGATCAATCAGTCAAGCAGTGCTACCAGAGCTTGGAGGAGAAGCGCACAATTGTTTCTTCCGTGGTCCACTGGTCGCCTCCTGGTCTTCATCGTCGCGAACGACCCGCTTCTTCGCTCCCTTCTGGTGTGCGTCGACAGTACATACATCAGCTCACACCATATCACGACCCAGTAAAGCGTACCTTTTTAGCCGGCTTGCTCTCCGCCTCATCCTCGCTAAACAGTTGCTCGTTATCCTCGCCGCCCTGATCGCCCGATCGCTTCAGCTTTCCTTTTCGCTTCTTCTTGGGCTCAGATGGCGTAGCCACCACACCCTCGTCCCCGCTCTCCGCTTCGACCTTGACCTTCTTGCTCGCACGCTTGGATTTCCGTTCTCGCTCCTCGTCGCTTTCCATCTGAACCTCCCTCGTCCATTCCAGAGCTTGCTCTCGCGCAATCCGACGCTCTTCCCCAAGCTTCTCGGCCTGTATACGCAACTCCTCCATCTTTGCCCTCTGTCGCCACGTAAAAACGATGCGTCAGTCATCGAATATACGACGTCCCCATCAAGACAAGGAAGACGGACCTCGAGAGCCTCTTGCCGTTGTTTTTCTTCCTGTCTCTTCTGACGCGCAGCTTCGAGCCTTGCTTGCGCTTCTGCCTCGAACTCTTTTTGAGCAGCGAGATGTTCCTCTGCCCGACGCAACATGCTCTCTCCGTATTTCCGACGCTGGTCTGCAAGCTCCACACTGTATGGCAAAAATGTAGACGTGTCCGCCGCCAAAGAAGCAAAGATACTAGGAATTGTGTACGTGTGTCAGTTGGTTAACGCTCAAAGTCGATGGAATGGGAGGACGTACCGTTGACCATGGTTGGCCTGAGCGATCGCCCACTCGAGATCCTTGAGTGTGCGCTTCGAGGGACCGAGTCCAAACATCAGTTCCGCTATTTTCTGTTCAATCATGGCAATGTTGTACATGATTGCTTTGTCGCTCGGTTGTATGTGGAATGCCTATTGAAGGATGTATGAGCCTCATTTTCCCTCGGAGATATACACTGTAGGGGGACGACCCACCATCTGTGCATATTTCAACGCGGTATTCATGGCCGCCGACTTTTGTTCCTTCGTGGCTTTAGCGTACCATGATCGACATAGACACATCAAGACGGGCAGGTTTTGACCGCTGTAAAACTTGACGGAAGCAGTTTCATACTAGCAACACATGGGGGTGAGACGTTCGATAGCGAGACATGGTTCAAGGCGTCAACTCACACTTTCGATTGCGCGGTCGAACTCGTCTCGCAAGTAGTAACAGTGGCCCATGTTCACGTAAACGCTTCCATCGTTGAGTGTCTCCCGAATCTTTGCGAAAACATCGAGCGCCTCTCGCGAGTTCTTCAGCTGCCGTTGAACCTCGTCAGCTGCAGAAACGGGTACCAAGCCACTCAATGTCTCCAGCGCATCTTCCGCGACCGCAATGGCGAGGCCCTGAGCAGCCACTGCACAGAGTGGGTCCAGCTGTAGGGCCTTGTGGTATGCCTCGACCGCCCGTTGAAAGTTTCGTTTTCGCTCTTCGACCATCTTTGGATTAGGATCTCGACTGTCCCGGCTTTGGGTATACAGAATCCATCCGGCGGCACAGAGAGAATAGACGTCGTGTCTCTCGTAGTCTTTGAGTGTGGCGAACACAAAGTCCTTGGCCCCCTTGACGTTGTGTTGGAGAAGGAAAGAAGTGTAGAATGCGCGGAGGTTGAGGTTAGAACTCGAGGTGGCCAGGGCTTGCTTGAGCAACTCGTGAGCATCGGGGACCTGGCCAACAGTTACAAGCATTTGTGCTTGTCGGATCTTGGCTATTTGGACTATCAGTGGAGCCTTATCAAGGAGAAAGTCGTACAGAAATACTGACCATCGACATATTCTGGATGGCGGGAAAGAAGCTTGTCGTATGCTTCTTTTGCTATCGCATGCTCCCCGCTGTCTTCGTACACTCTGGCCAGATTGTACAATATCGACGTGGACATAGCCTCTCCGTCCTCTAGGCTGAGAGCCGCTGCCTTCGTCAACGCGTCTTCGTACGTTACCCGCGCCTCGTCCATATTACCTTCCATGTGTTGCAAGGCGCCCAAATTATTCAGTAGCCGAGGGTCAATTTGACCACTTGTCGCGCTGACCCGTGAGGCATCACGAAAAGCCTTGGTAGTCCGATCTACGTTGTCGTCCTGCCACAAACGCGCTACTTCGATATGCATTTCCATGTCATCGTTGAGTACGCTCAATGCTCGACTGGGCGGGTTCGCTTGTCCATTGGCACGTGTGTCGTCGAGTTCAATTGTTTTAGCCACTCGATCAAACAGTTCGCGCGCTTTGAGTTTTTCCTGGGCAACGTCCGCACTCGACACACCCGGCCGGGGATGCGCGCGAAGCGAAGCAAGAAATACAGTGGCCTCCACCGACCGCTGTGGGTTCGGAGATTGTATTAGTGTGTCGAGAGTGTGGATCGCCGCAGCTACTTCATCTAATCAAACGGACGTTCACTGATCCGACTCACTGAAAAGGACATAAATTTTACCGTTGAGCATCTGCATCTGTGCCATGCCGATAGCACCAAGTATGTGTTTCGGTTGACCCTCCGTTGCGGTCGTGTAGTATTTTGTTGCTTCTTTTATTGATCCTTCCGAATGCAAGGTCCGCGCAGCTTTCAGATTACCTTCTGTTAGAAGGGTAAGTGTATCGGCGAATTGTACCGTTCGCTCTGCCAGTTTCAATGCCTGGTCAATAGTCAGCAAAGTCGGAGTGGTGCACTTGGGGACAATAAACTTGCTCGTTTAAGGTTATTTTTACGAAGGAAGAGTTCGCACAACGCGTTCGCTGCAGCAGCGCTCTGCTGGTTTGCATTGAATGCCTTTTCGATGTATTTGGTACCAGTCAAGAAGGCCTGGGCGCGTTCCTGTTCGGGCTGGTTTCCCACCTTGCTCGTGTTGATAGACTCCAACCCCAGCAATAGTTGCGCGGCCCACTCGGACGGATTCTAGACGCAACGGTCAGTACCAGGTCGGAAAAAAGCGTGGTGAGAAGGGTTGCTCACCACCTCCAAACTTCTTTGCCAAGCTGCTTTTGCTTTTGCCTTGTGATCCATCGCCCATAGGCAGAGCCCAATACCGATGCGAGGATCCGGCGCGCACGACGGGTTGAGTTGTAGGACTTGCTGAAACAGTTTGAGAGCTTGAGGGTAACTCCGTCTCGCGTAAAGAATGCGGGCCTGCGTTTCAGGGATCTATCAGTTCCTGCAGCGCTGATAGAGCAGAAGCGCCGACCTTGCCCAGCAAAGCCACGATATTAGTCGGCTTTTCTGCAAGAACTCCTTCAAAGGAACGCATTGCGTCGTCCATGGACCGAGTAGCGAGCTGGTGTATGCCTGCACCTTGTCAGCTCGAGATATCCCGATGGAGACTCCTCACGAACCTCGCGTTAAGAATGCCAAGGTTCCACCAACGCCCTCTCCACCGTCTGCTGCAGCTCTCTCTCCCGCATTGAGGAACTGTGCAGCATCTCGATAATATTCCTCTTTTGAGCGTACGCCGACGAGCCTATCCTCGCCTGTAAAATAACCATGAACAAGAGCAATTCAAATCAATGCAGAGGCCATACGGCTATCCTGAAGTATTAGCTTGGGTGCTTTCTGGGCACGTGCGATTTGAATGTTCGCGAGTAGCGCGTATATCGGAGGAGACCGCGCTGTCGTCCCGTTCGCAGTCAAAGCTAAGAGAAGAAATGAGTGTGCCATGCAAGTGCAACAAATGCAACCACGTACATTCGATTGCAGAATGAGCAATCCGCTCGGCAGCTGCAAGGTATCCTCTTCGCCAGTATTCCCCAGCGAGTTTCGCCCACACAGGAACCTTGCACTGACTTTCTTTGAGGAGGTCGAGTACGTCGTCCGGGTTTGGGTCGAGGTTGTCCAAGTCGATTGTGATGACTTCTTGACCTCCAAGTTCGATGTCGATCGACCGTTCCGCACCGTTTGTCGAATCGTCCATGACCGCGTTGTATACTATCGGATTTCGGAAGACGATGACGGGTTTCTCGGATTACATAATAAACATTGGCCGATTCGCTTTCGCAGGCTCGAAACCACTACCTGATCTACTAGATATGTCTAAACCAAAGGAAAACCCATACCTTGCACACCTCCACCCAAGTCAAAGGAGAACAGGGCCTAACATTCCAAAAGGTCCCGAGAATGAACCCCTATTTGGTTTCGTGCCACGCATGGTGACAGCCAATCAAGTCCGCAAGGCATTGGTGAGATCAACCAACCAGTGATTTAAAGTCCATAAGTTCTACTCCACTTCCAGGAGAACGACGTGAATCCTTTCACCAAACGCCCTCATTCGGCCCAGTTCAAGAAAATACTGGAGGCACGCAAGAAGCTCCCTGTCTATACACAAATGGACGAATTCTACAAGATGGTGCGTCAATCTCTATCTCTGAAACATCATTCCAGTGCGACTTTTGTGTTCGTTTCAAACGTGCCGACATGTTTGCAGTTCAACGCCAACCAGATCATCATCACGGTTGGCGAAACTGGAGCTGGCAAGAGTACACAGTAAGTTGGCAGCCGAGACAGACTCTTTCTAGTCTATCTTTATAAAATCGCGAACTTATAGACTGGTCTCTTTTCGTCGATAGAATACCTCAGTTTGTCGCGTACTCGGACCTCCCCCACACCAGGGAAAAAATTGTTGCATGTACGCAACCACGACGTGTTGCTGCCATGTCGGTGGCCAAGCGCGTCGCCGACGAGATGGACGGTGTGTTATCAATATTTATTCCAGATAATCGTACTTGCTCATGTTTACCATTACCACAACATAGTACAACTTGGGCGAGAAGTTGGTTATTCGATACGTTTCGAAGACATGAGCGAGCCCGGCACCACGTTTCTCAAATATATGACGGATGGTATGCTTCTTCGCGAAGCCATGAACGACCCAGAACTCAAGCGGTATTCGACAATCATCCTCGACGAGGCTCACGAACGAACCTTGGCAACCGATATTCTCATGGGCCTTTTAAAGTCGCTCGCCAAGAGACGCCAAGACCTCAAAATCATCGTCATGTCTGCTACTCTCGACGCACTCAAGTTTCAGAAATACTTTGGTATCAAAGAAGGCTCCCGAGCACCATTGTTCAAAGTCCCTGGCCGCACGCACCCCGTTGAAGTCTTTTATACCCAGGAGCCAGAGCCTGATTATGTCGAGGCTGCGATTCGGACTGTTTCAATGATCCATCGTGCCGAGGACCCAGGTGATGTCCTGCTGTTCCTGACCGGAGAGGAGGAAATAGTGGATGCCTGCCGAAAAATTAGACTGGAGGCCGACGACCTTGTCAACCAAGACCCAGAGTCTGTCGGTCCTCTGGTCTGTATCCCGCTTTATTCGTCTCTTCCACCTCAACAGCAACAGCGAATATTCGAGCCCCCTCCACCAGCTCAAGGTGGTGGACCTCCCGGAAGAAAAGTGGTCATCTCTACAAATGTCGCGGAGACGTCCTTGACAATCGACGGCATTGTCTATGTCGTTGATCCTGGCTTTTCAAAACAAAAGGTGTATAACCCACGCATACGAGTCGAGAGTTTGCTAGTGAGCCCGATATCGAAGGCTTCGGCTCACCAGCGAGCAGGACGTGCTGGAAGAACCTGTCCTGGAAAGTGCTACAGGTTGTATACCGAGAATGATTTTATGACAGAGCTGGAGGAGCAGACGCATCCCGAGATCCTCAGGAGTAACTTGGCGAATACTGTGTTAGGGTTGGTCAAGGTCGGAGTCAAGGTACGAGCGTTCGCATCAGCCTTGGAATGTCACTCATCCGTCCATTCGTAGGATCTTGCACGATTCGATTACATAGACGCCCCTGCGCCAGAAACGCTGATGCGTGCTATGGAATTGTTGAACTATTTGTGGGCGCTGGACGATGACGGCAATATCACTGACCTTGGAAACATGATGGCCGAGTTCCCGCTAGACCCTCAGGTGTGTGCTGATTCATACGTTCCTGGGCTTGCTCAATAACGTTGGTTTCAGCTTTCGAAAATGCTTATATCCAGCTCCGAATTCCAATGTAGTCATGACATTCTGACGATCACCGCAATGCTGTCCGGTAAATAATGTTATTTTTTGTTCTGAATGACCGTTTATGTCAAATTCACAGGGCCAACCGTATGGCTCCGACCGAGTAATCAGCGTAAAGAGGCAGATGCTGCAAAAGCCATGCTCACCATTCCAGACAGCGATCATTTGACGTTACTCAACGTGTACAATTCTTACATGCAAAGTAAACGATCCCCGTGATCCATTTTGTATTTGCATCACTCACCCGCCACACAGACAAGGACGATAAAAGCTGGGCTTGGAAAAACTATCTTTCAGCACGATCGCTGGCCGAAGCCGTGAACGTCCGTGAACAGCTGGCACGTATTATGGAACGCTACGAACTACCCCTTATATCGACCGCAGATGAGAGAAAGAGGTACCTGAACATCAGGAAAGCACTATGCATTGGTTTCTTTATGCAAGTCGCACACAAGGAGGGTGAAAAGGGCAACTACCTTACGGTCAAAGACAACCAGGTGCGTTGTGCCCGCTTTTTTTGTTCTCCTGGTATACGATTGACAACGAGTGCCGGCGCTAGGTCGTCGCCTTACACCCGTCTTGCGGTCTGGACACGCAACCCGAATGGGTCATCTTCAATGAATTCGTTTTGACGACGAGACCTTACATCCGGACGGTGACGGACGTCCGACCTGAGTGGTACGTGCTTCGCTTGGCATTGGCAGATCAAATTTGATGACAGAGCTTTGCAGGCTGTTGGAATTCGCACCTACCTACTTTGACGTTGCGAGTTTCAAGGATGGAGAGACCAAGAGAGCCTTGCAGTGCGTCATCAACAAGAAGACGGGCAAGTCTCGGCGTATCAAGGAGTCGGGACTGGCAAAGAGGAAGCAGCGGAAGTGAACGCTTTCGCATGATGGATGGTGTTTCCATCGCGCCGACTGCTATACTTAGTGGCCGTTGTATCCAGTAGAATCTGGATACAACGGCCGTTACTAGTGCTTCTTCTTTGCTAGTCCGCATATTCCGAAATAGTTGAGTTCCTCGTCGAGTTGGCATTTCTTCGCCTTGACTTTGCAGTCCCAAACTGATGAAGGCCGTCAAATCATCGATATTCCTCGATCACCCGGTCGAGGTCATCAATGACATTCACATGTGGCTAGAAATAGCAGGAACGGAATAAGAACTATAAGCGCGCATGGCAAGTCATCGGAGCAGAACACAAATCAAATCAAGACCGAGGAAAACAAGATGTTACGACCAATCGTGACTGCAACGCAAGTGACTCCGACATCAATATCCTAGTCAGCAGGTATCGTTCCCGGGTAGATAGATGTGCGATCATCAAACGTGTTTCTGCTCGTGCAATCATTAGTAATAGTTGAGGTGGTGAACATAGAAAGCGAATGCAAGCCGAGCGCAAGTTTGGCTGGCAGCGGCCGCTTTCCTTGTGTTCGTTTAGCGCTGCTTGACGGAATGGTTTGGTCTGAGAGTGATGAGTGGGCATGTGCATTATATCTGGAGTGCCTGTTCGTCCGAGCGTTTAAAGGCAACGGTACGTGGTCTTCGTCCTACTGTGTAGTGGATGATACATGTCCGATAAAATACTTACTCAATGACCAAATTTCAAATATGAATAGCCCCTTCCGAAAACTTTGCCATTGGCAATCACAAGCATCACTGTAATCACAGGACGCTCAAGATGAGCGTCACGAATCAGCGTCGGTCCGATGACGTCCCTTGGAACCAGCGTCACAGCTACTCATTTTGTACACATCAGCGTCTCAGATGCTCTGAATTAGTCGATTTACTTTTTGCAGTGAATCGCGTATCGTGTTTGTCAAATGGTCGATAGGCAACTTCCTACAAGGTTGGATTGTCCAGTTTCCCCTGTTCCGCGATTTGAGTCATTCAATATTATTTCTTTCGCAACCTTATTTCAATTTATTTGAACGCGAGTTACGCGACACGTCACACGATCACCTGAACATGCAGCCAGTACCGAGTCGACGGCGTCGACCTCTGCGCCGAGCACGTACTCAAGTATCGAGGCCTGTGGCAAGTATACCTTGAGCGGATGCGACCACGTCCTGCTTTGCGACGCGCGGCCCGGGTGGACCTGGGCTTCACTCGTTCTGCGGCACACGGATCCGCTGGGCCGCGGGCAGGGACCAGGTACTCGGAAGGTTTCTTTGTGAACCTTGGTCGATGCGGATCGCAGGTCTCTAGCTGGGCGATACTTGGATGTAACATGGAGTCCGTGTACCTTAAAGCCGTGCATGTTGTTATTCTAGAGTCGACTTGAGTCCGAGGGTTCAGGACGTTCCCACGGCCCGACAGGTACCTTCCGTGTATGGTTACTATGTACGACTCTACGAGTGACTGTCCTGAACCTGGTGCCTCCGTGGTTGACGTCGGTACGCAAAAGTGACCAAGCCATCAATGGCTGTGTGTTGCAGTGACTCGTTCTTGGTGCGGAACTTGTTATTCATATCAGAAATGTGCACTGCAAGTCTGTAACTGGCTCCCCTTTCATAAACTGACTGCTGCAGAACCCACGTCACTCAGAACTTGCCCACATTCCTCCGTGCTCTCAGACTCCATGAATCAAGACAGCTTCTGTAGTCCTGCTTCCCCCCTCCAATCACCATGCGACTCGGATCCGCATTCATCACCTACGAACAAATGTGAACATGTCTTTCAAGTTGTAACACGTGCGTAGCAATTTCGCGCTGGCATCCCTGCAGACATCGCAAACAAACTTGTCCAGTCATGCGTGCCACGAATGTTGCGTGCGGCCTCCGTCGGATGCCAGTAGGCTTCCATGTTATTGTAGAAGTCGATGAAAATATCATACAAACATCGAACAACCCCGTGTCGACAGCGAAGGATGCCGTAGAATGGGATGAAGAGATCATCTTGTGCGTCTTCCTTTGCCGAATCTTTGCTACTTCCATTGAATAGCTGCCAAGGCCATCGGATCAATCATCTTCCATTTCGTTTAGTGTCTACGCATCGTTCGAGCTTGGACCAAGGCTAGGAAAGGGAGAATTGCTCCATCAATTCAAAATTACTGTAGGAGAAGTGTTCAATCATCGGAATGAACAGCTTGACCGTGAGCAACTCTTTTGTCTGCTGCACACTCTCCTTGACAATTTGTAGTCGTCAACTTTACAGCGCAAAAGGGTGATATTTTACCGTCATGTTTGTCCTTTCGGATCAACACGGAGCGACGCATTTGTGACACGAATGAATCCTGTCCCAGTTTGGACGTAAGCAGACTATTCATGGCGCTGTATCTATTTTCTGAACTTATGACAATAGCTATCGGAGTCACGCGAAATGAATGTGCTGGAACAGTTGACTGACGAGGGACATCTTGCTCTCCTGCGTTACCGCCAGCGGCAGGACCAGATGGATCTAGACGCAGCCATCCAGGCTTTCGAGCGTGTTCAAAAGATCTGCCCTATAGATCACCCTAATCACTCAGTCGTTCTATTCAATTTAGCCAATGCAAAGCTCATCGACTCACAAGCCAACAATCGATACCTTGACCTCGATGTGCCAATCGGATTGTATCGGGACACTCTACAACTTCGGAGCAAAAATCATCCGGATCATTGCAGAACGGCGCTGGAGCTTGGTCTTGCGCTACTTGTCCGTTTTCAGAGACGAGGGTTCGAGTTCGACAGGGAGGAAGCGACGGATTTACTGGCAGGAGTGATGAAGGACTCGGGGGAAGAAAGTTATGCATACCGAGCAGGGCATTTTGCATTGCAGATGGCCGAGGCTTCACGATTGGTGGAGACAGGAGACGCAGGATCCTCACCTGCAAAGCAAGCCAATGATGACGGTGTGATACAGGAGAAGCGGGATCTGCTACGGAACACGTCATACTGCAATCCTGGCCGACCTGCACTGCTCGTTCACCTTGGGATGCTGTTATCTGCTCGGTTCGAACTCAATGGCATGCTTGCTGATATTGACGAGGCAATTTCGATGAAAGAGGAGGCTGTCTGTCTGACGCCTGACGGCCATCCAGACAAGCCAAGTCGGTTGAACAATCTCGGGATCTCATTACTGAGTCGCTTTGAGCGTCTTGGGGACCTCGCGGATCTAGACAGGTCCACTTCGATGACAGAGGAGGCTGTCTGTCTGACGCCCGACGACCATCCAGACAAGCCAAGTTGTTTGAACAGCCTCGGAAAGTCGTTACAGAGACGCTTTCAACGTCTCGGGGACCTCGCGGATCTAAATAGGTCCATCTCGATGCTCGAGGAGGCTGCCTGTCTGACGCCCGACAACCATCCAGAAAAGCCAAGTCGGTTGAACAGCCTCGGGTACTCGTTACGGAATCGCTTTCAGCGTCGTGGGGACCTCGCGGATCTACTCAGGTCCATCTCGATGACAGAAAAGGCTGTCTGTCTGACGCCCGACGACCATCCAGAAAAGCCAAGTCGGTTGAACAACCTCGGAAACTCATTACGGAGTCGCTTTGAGCGTCTCGGGGACCTCGCAGATCTAAACAGGTCCATTTCGATGCTCGAGGATGCTGTCTGTCTGATGCCTGACAACCATCCAGACAAGCCAAGTCGGTTGAACAACCTCGGGATCTCATTACTGAGTCGCTTTGAGCGTCTCGGGGACCTTATAGATCTGAACAGGTCTATCTCGATGCTCGAGGAGGCTGTCTGTCTGTGGCCCGACGACCATCCAGACAAGCCAAGTCTGTTGAACAACCTCGGGAATTCGTTACAGAGACGCTTTGAGCGTCTCGGGGACCTCCCGGATTTAAACAGGTCCATCTTTATGCTCAATGAGGCTGTCTGCCTGTCTCCCGATGACCATCCAGACAAGTTAGGCCGGTTGAATAACCTCGGGATCTCATTAAGTCGTCGCTTTGAGCGTCTCGGGGACCTCGCGGATCTAAAGAGGACCATCTCGATGTTTGAGGAGGCTGTCTGTCTGACGCCCGACAACCATCCAGACAAGCCACGTTGGTTGAACAGCCTTGGAAACTCATTACAGAGCCGCTTTCAGCGTCTCGGGGACCTCGCAGATCTAGACAGGTCCATCTTGATGACAGAGGAGGCCGTCTGTCTCACGCCCAACGACCATCCAGAAAAGCCAAATCGATTGAACAGCCTCGGGAACTCGTTACAGAGACGCTTTGAGCGTCTCGGGGACCTCGCGGATCTAAACAGGTCCATCTTGATGAAAGAGGAGGCAGTCTGTCTGACGCCCGACGACCATCCAGACAAGTCAGGTTGGTTGAACAACCTCGGGATCTCGTTACAGAGACGCTTTGAGCGTCTCGGGGACCTCACGGATCTAAACAGGTCAATCTCCATGAAAGAGGAGGCTGTCTGTCTGACGCCCGACGACCATCCAGACAAGTCAGGTTGGTTGAACAACCTCGGGAACTCATTACAGAGTCGCTTTGAACGTCTCGGGGACCTCGCAGATATAAACAGGTCCATCTTGATGAAAGAGGAGGCTGTTTGTCTGATGCCCGATGGCCATCCAGACAAGCCGCATCTATTGAACAACCTCGGGAACTCACTACTGAGTCGCTTTCAGCGTTGTGGCTGGGACCCTGCGGATCTAAATAGGTCCATCTCGATGAAAGAGGAGGCAGTCTGTATGACACCTGACGGCCATCCAGACAAGCCAAGTCGGTTGAACAACCTCGGGAACTCATTACTGAGTCGCTTTCAGCGTCTCGGGGACCTCGCGGATCTTAACAGGTCCATCTTGATATTTGAGGAGGCTGTTTGTCTGTCGCCCGACGGCCATCCAGACATGCCAACTTTCTTGATTGGCCTTGGGAATTCATTCAATATCCGTTTCAAGCACTCTCATGATTCTTCTGATCTGTCTGCTGCTGCTATCAAATTTTCAATTGCCAGCCGTGCTTCCATTGGTCCTGCTTCCACCCGTTTTCGTGGCGCTCGTGCCTGGATCTACTGTGCGCAACGTCAAGGAGATACCACGGCTCTCCTTGATGCATGTGCTTCTGCTCTCGACTTTCTTCCACAGTTGGCGTGGCTCGGGCTCCCAGTCACCGAGCGTCATCGTCTACTCGTTCAAGCAGCTGATATGACAGGTGACTCAGTTGCCGCCGCTCTTGAAGCTGGTCATCCTGAACTGGCTGTCGAGTGGCTCGAGCAAGGGCGTTCCATTGTCTGGACTCAGTTCCTCCAGCTTCGCACTCCAGTTGATGATTTGGCTCACGAGCATCCTGCCCTTGCTCGTCAGTTCCGACAAATCTCGCAGGAGCTTGAACGTGCTAGTACTCGGGACAATGTCACACTCTGCCAGCCAGCACATATTTCAGTTGCTGACACTCGATCACTCGAGAAAGACATCCAGCGACATCACGATCTTGCCCTCAGGCGAGAGAATCTCCTCCTTCAGATACGGTCCTTGCCAGGTTTCGACCGATTCTTGCTTTCGAAGACGATCAAGCAACTTTCTGCCTTAGCAATCTCTGGACCAGTCGTTTACCTCACAGCCAGCAAAGAAAGATGTGATGCACTGATCGTTATGGTGAAGTTGGAGTGTGTCATCCACGTCCCCCTCCCTGGAATTCGCCATGTTCATGCGGAAGTCTTGCGAAAAATACTTCACACATTACTCAAGCGGAATTGTCTTGTTTTCTCTCGCAATGCCCTCTATGAATTCATCCCCTCTGAAGATATGGACTGTTCGAAAGAAATTCTCGATTTATTGCTGGATGGAGATTTCACTGATGGTAGTAACCGGGCAGTCAGAAGGAAGCCACAACGATTTGGAGGATATACTCCGAATGAGTTGTACCAGATGATTCTGAAAAACCTTTGGATGTATGTCATAAACCCCGTTCTTCAGGCACTCGGCTTTTCGGTAAGTCATTGCTATCATATCGATCCATTCCGACTCAAGAGTTGCTTTTTCTCAGAGTCCGCCATCTGGCACTGATAAGATGACCCGTGTTTTCTGGTGTCCAACTGGTCCTTTCTCCTTTTTGCCCATACACGCTGCCGGCCTTTATGACACAACCGAGCCGAGCACCAAACTTTCTGATTTTGTTATATCTTCCTATTTGCCAACTTTGAGCTCGCTCGCAAGGTCAACTCAGAACAGCTTGGGTGTCTCTTCTTCCAAACTTCACCTACTTGCTGTCCCTCAGCCACTGACAGATGGACTCGGTACACTGGTTTCGGTGGAGGACGAGATCAATTCCATCAGAGAATTATCCGACAAATCCCCTTTTGTAGCTCTCCAGAACTCTGATAGCACTGTCGAGGACGTCATGGAGAAGTTGAAGAACACTGACTGGGTTCATTTTGCATGTCACGGAATACAGGATCCCAAGCAACCGCTCGACAGCGGCCTTGGCCTTGCCAACAAGTGTCGCTTGAAGCTTTCGGACATTATGCAATTATCGCGCCCGCAAGGCGGACTCGCATTCCTTTCTGCCTGTCAGACTGCCCAAGGAGACGAGACACTGTCAGAAGAATCGGTTCATCTCGCGGCTGGGATGCTTCTTGCTGGGTATGGTAGTGTCATCGGGACGATGTGGTCGATAAGGGACGATGACGCACCAAAGGTGGCGAGGGACGTGTACGAGTACCTCTTTCGAGATGCTGGCCAGGTTCCTGACAGTACAGAGGCCGCAGTAGCATTGCACTACGCCATTCAGCATCTTCGTGACTCTGGCGCTCCCTTCACTTCTTGGGTTCCTTTCATTCACTTTGGTAGATGAATCGATGACCTTTGGGCT
>JBBPPA010000350.1:0-24626 GCA_038091735.1 Leccinum pellstonianum | reverse complement strand
ACGCGCGAGGAATTGGATGGCGTTCTAGAGGACGTGGTTTCTGGGTACACAGAAAACACAGAAGGTGACGAGGTGTTGTACGAAGTCACCTTCAGAACGCCCGACATCTTTCCTCGCGTGAGTTTTGTCCAATCGCCGACGCGTGCTCTCTATCGACAGCACATATATAACTCAAATACGCCAACAATCCTAAACCGCGCAAAGCCGCTCAGCAGGCCTATGACGATAGATTGGCCAACAACGTCGGGTACCTCGACCACTGCTCTCCGCCTACGCAGATACCTTGCAGAGATCTTTCAATACGATTCCTGGGCGGATTATATCACGAAGGTGAAGGTGGTCAAGAGTGCTGCCAACCCAGGAAATTTCTGTTGCGAGTCATGGCTTTTGTCTGTACCCTTTGACGTGTGTCTAGTTCTTGGACGAACTCAACAGCCATCTCGACCCGCTTGGCATTCAAGAATGTGCTACGCTTCTTGAGCTCAAGAAAGAGGAGCATATCAAGCGAGGTTTGCCGATCGACGACAACTTTTACATTTGGGACTACAGGTATTCTACTAATTGGGCATGTTCCTTCGTCTGATTGCAACCTAACTAGATATTACGATCGCCTCTATATCGGACGTTTCCTGAGCCTCGATGACGCGCTCATCAAGGAGTACTTCCCAGTATCTGTGGTCGTCCCTGCAATCCTCGATATATACCAGAACCCATTCGGAGTCCAATTTGTCGAGGTCAGGGATGATGCACGGGATGTCTGGCACCCCGGCGAGTTGTTTGCAATGTCCTCTGCGAGTCTGCTTTCTGACGTCCATGCAGAGGTCCAACAGTTTGCAGTTTGGGAAAAGGGAGCCAAGGATAAATCGGATTTCGTCGGGCACTGTCACGTGGAGGCGCCGTCTCAGATGCTCGAGAATTGGTTAGTTAGGGTGTTCAGACGATCGAGTGCGGTTGACATTTCGCCTTAGGTGCTGGGAGCCCGAAGTTTAGAAGAAAGATGACGAGTCGTTACAAGACGCAAGAACGACCTGATCATGAAGATTATCGATAGGTCAGTTGGTTCGAGTTTTCGTCTGGACGTCTCCCTAGGCTTACAGTCGCTAGGTCAACGTCGGGTTGTTCTACCTCCGTCAGCTGTTCTTTGCCAATTTCGATCAAGGTACACGACAATAGCCTGCCAGACGAGAACACGGACTACACTAAACTCTGGAATGATCTGAGACAGCAAATCTCACTCGTCCAGGGGGCCGAGTATAAACCTGGGCAGGGCACGTTTGGGCACATCGTTCAAGTTGGTGGATAGGATGCTGGGTACTATGGGTGAGTGCTCGTGTTCTGTTCTGTTCTCCTCCCCTGACTTTTTTTCTCCACTCTACCCCCTTCCTTTGACCACGTCGTGTTCGCGCAGGACATGTACGAGACGGTGTTCAAGAAGGCGCCACTGGACCCCGAGCTTGGCAAGTTGTACTGCGACAAGATCTTGCTCGTGGCCGGGAGCTGGGACGATATGGATTCGCTCGAGGAACGTCGGGGGTGTCGTGGGCGAACGTGGGTTAACGACGGGGACGTAGGACTTTTTAGGGCGGGAGCCGAACCGGAAGGCGTTTATCGGGGAGATCGAGAACGATAGAAAGCGGCGGGCTAGTGTCCAGTTGTGAGAAAAACAAAGGTCTGGTAGTATTTAGGACGGGGTGGGTTGTGTAGTGATCTAGTAACGTGAATGCCTTCCAGGGGCTACACAGGAAGGCATGTGCCAAGTACACAGCCTAGTATTTGTCAATGACACGCAGTATCTTGCAGGTTCACGTTCATCCTTCTTTCCATCGCTCAGTGCTGATCGCTGGCAGCCCAGTATACTTGCCAAGAGCCGTTTGAATAGTAGAAGAACAGGAACGGTGAGCGCGTCGACAAGACATTTGGTTGACAACATTGACGAGAGCTAATTTCGAAGGCTAGTTCGACGTTCCTCATTCCGCAGCAATGTCTATCAGAGGTGATGAAAACGAGGTCATTTGAAAGCGGAATATTGATGGTGACACAGAAACAAGCGACCACAGCGGCAGACTCTCGATCCACAAATTTTCTGATAATGTGCGATCGCTTGCATTTCTCCCGTGCGGGAAGCAGTTCGTGAGCGGAGGCTGGGAAGGGAAGATTCGACGATGGCGAGTCAAAGATGGCATAGAGGTAGGGGAGCCAATGGATGCTGGAAGCGAGGTGTTCGATCTTGTCGTGTCGCGAGACGACAAGTGGATTGCGGCCGGGACGAGGAGTGGTCGAGTTGTGGTGTTGAATTCAACGAGCTTCGAAAAGGTGAACAACTTCAAAGCACACAGCTGGGGGGTGAATGCGGTGGACATCTCACCCGATGGGACGAAAATCGCGACTGGGTCGGACAGCACGCTCAGTGTCTGGTCGTTTCCCACGGGGGAGCGACTGCTTGGGCCTTTGGAACACAACGACTGGGTGGCCTCGGTCAAATTCTCTCCGGACGGAAAATTCATCGCAACTGCCACGTGGTTGCGCGAGTCCGTCCGGATCTACGACAGTCTCGATGGCACCCTCCTCAAAGAATTTCTAATCAAAGTCTACTCACTATTGAACGGATCCCTCGCCTGGACGGGCGATGGAAAGCAACTCTTTGCCTTATCTTGTGATGGCGAAATCCACTGCCTCGACGTGTCATCCAGGACGACGCTCTCACAATGGTCTATTCACAACGACAATGATCCGTACTGCATCACACTAGCATGTGACGACACATGCATAGTTGTCTCTGCCGGTTCATCTGTCTCGTTCTGGGACACTGCAACTTATCAACAAATTGGACCTGTCATTGACCAGCCTGATCATGTCTGGTGCATGGCCATCTCGGCAAACTACGATATGGTGGTTGCGAGTGGGAAGACAGTCACACTCCGCAATCTGCATGGTGTCCTGCCACCATCATACCTCAAGGTATATGCGTTTTGAAACAATGTTGTTATCTAAGTCCACTGTCCTGACATCCAACGTACACCAGAAACGCCTTGTGCAATTCCAGTCGGACAGCAACTTTGA
Source organism: Leccinum pellstonianum (assembly GCA_038091735.1). Taxonomy (NCBI): domain Eukaryota; kingdom Fungi; phylum Basidiomycota; class Agaricomycetes; order Boletales; family Boletaceae; genus Leccinum; species Leccinum pellstonianum. Next base: position 21,566 of record JBBPPA010000350.1, on the reverse strand, counting down.
CTTACCGGAGGTACGAGTTCATTCCTATTCCTGTTTGAGACATGTCATCGTAAGGCACAGGTTGAGCTCCCGCCCACAACGCTCACGGACAACAATCCATTCGACTACGACGAGGTCCGTGATCAGTTTATTCTGACTTTGCTCTCGTGTTGACGCTGCAGAAGGCTCCCTCTCCGGTGTCGCCTGTCCCTCATGAGGACCAGGTGCCACCGTTGCGCTCATCCCACTCTTCTTTGCAGACAAGCAATATTATCCTCGATCAACCGACCAACGTCACGACCCAAGCTCCCAATTTCCACCCACCACCACCCTACACAGCATACATTTCTAGAATGGTTCCTGATCTTGATGTGAGCAATTGCGAGTCATTCCTCTCCTCTCACTTATACTTTAAAAGCTACCCAGGCCAGCCCTCACAAGCATCACTGCATTGGAATATGATCTCGGTCTCATGCTCCCTCTATCGCATTCAGATCCACATAATCGAGTTTCGTTGCAGTCACCATTCGTGTTCGACAACACGGGTCTGCCGTCCATCCTTTCAAACAGTTCCCTTGCGCACGAGGAACGTCAGCGCATTTTTGAAAACCGGCTTCATGAATTGGTATTGGTGTTTGAATGTTTGTTTCCTGCGCATGATCATCAAAATTTCTCATAGGTTGATCTCGGGACTTCGCATGGGTTTCGCTTGCCCTGTGACCTTGCCTTCTCTCGAGGTGAACAGAACACTAGTCAGGAATCCTCAGCCAATTCCAGTTCGAACTTGGTGTTAGTATCCGTGTTTTGATCGGCTTTATGTGATATGCGAGAGATTTGAGTATATACCTGATATCATTCTCCTACAGGCCAATTTGCCAGGCAGAACCCTCGACATCCGTGTTCAGGTGCACCTCAAGCAAAGATTCCAGAAAGACGCGCAAGATCGATCGAATCAAGGAAAAACTCACCGAAATGCTCCGTGAGTCTTATCGTCGCATGAACGATGCATTGAAAAGGTTGACCGCCAACACGTGCAGGTGAAATCGATTTCAGGTTACCGAATGATCGCCTACCGTGGTCCACACTGGAGGGAAAACTCAACAAGGCAGGATACATGATTGCTAATTGGCCGCAAGGAGTCATTCGTGAGAAGGACAAGGGGGTATATAGCCTTGATGCAGAAGAAGCGGACAAGCTTCATCATGCGCTCTTCTCGGTCAAGGATGAACAGCGCCTTCGATTCATTCGTCGCGGTATGGGTAAGTAATATGGTATCACGTTGAAATGCACTCAGCGACACTCGCAGAATCTGTAGACGACGACAATACTGCCGTTCCGTTGCCCACCGCCGCATCTGATCCTTCCTGCATGGCGACGGCGGGAAAGCAGGCAAGGTTCAGGGTGATGACTGCGGAAGGATATGGACAGCACTCTCATAAGAGACGGCGTTTCGACTAGAAATGCTTACGATAAGATATTAGATTCCGTAACGCGTGGCAAATATATTCAATTGCCAGAATTTCGGATGCCGAGCACGATCCTCCTTCAGTATTTAGGACACCCTGGCGAGTCATTACCGCATTCATTGGAGTAACATCCCTCCGACAATGCCGTGCTACTCGAGTTCGTGCAGCAGCAGCCTTCTGCACTTTGCAGACTATGGTTTGAGTGACAAATTTATGTATTATTGTATACTATGTTGAGGGTACGCAGTTGACATAATGGACGGCAAGCCCGCTTTCCATTCTGGATCTGGGAGCGCAAAGCACTTCCCTCATCGTTTTCCATGCTCCGCTACCTCTGCAAATGCTGCAAGGCGGGCATCGACAGTCTGTTTAGCTGTAGCGAATCTTGTGCGTCGTCTCATTGTGTCATATTCGGCTCGGCTTGTGCATTTCTTGGGGGGCGATTGAATGCCGTCGAACAGCGATCGGTTGCGGACGAGGAGGGGGGGTTGATGGGGACAAAGTCGACATTCACATGCATAGGTACCGTAACCTGGATCCCAACATTCGCGCAGAATGCGTCAAAGCCACAGGCTCATGGTTCACTCACTATCCCGCTCTTTTCCTTGATAATTCCTATCTTAGGTACGTCGGCTGGGTCCTCTCAAATTCTAGCGCCCCCGTCCGTCTCGAAGCAGTACGAGCACTGTCGGTTGTATACGTCCAATCCGAGTACGTGAGCTCACTCACTCACTTTACCGAACACTTCAAACCCCGGTTACTCGAGATGGCCGGTGGTGATACCGAATTCGAGTGTACGCACCGCCGTCATGGGCATTCTCAGCGCCATCGACGGGAACGCAATCCTCGAAGACGAGGAACGAGAGCGCATGTGCCTCCCCCTCTTCGATGCCGAAGCGCGTGTTTCGTTTCCAGCGTCTGGCAAGAAGCGACCGACGAGCGTGTCTCGGCCATGCCGGGCCGAAACAAGGGGGAACAGGTCAAGGCGAGGGCAGGTGTCAAAGCTTTGGCGATGTTTCTCGTCAAGTGGGGCAAAGGCACTTGACCGGCTATCAGATGCTGCAGAAGAGGAAAGCTAAGCGGACGTGGCTGATGGTGCACCAGGTCGCCGCATATACCTCCCGCCGTTGAGTGGGGTCGACTCGAGAAGACAGATCGTGCTTGCTGTCGAGGAGCTATGGCACGAGGTCGAGGCTGTCTACGATTGGGAATACATTTTTGATGTCCTGCTCCTCGACCACTTTGCTGGAAGGGACGAAGACATGGACGGTCCTGATTCGCTCGTGAAGACTGCGAGAACCACGGTTGATCCTGTGCGGCGTTCGTCGGAGGTGGAGGAAACCGCGCTGCTCGAGGTATTTGTGGCATCGTTGCGTCGCACTAAGCTTGCGTCAACGACCGCGAAGAAGGTGCGTAACCTATCACTGTTTGCGCTGACGCCACTTATATCGTCATAGGGTGACGAAGAGACGATCGTGTCCGATCTGATGCGTGCTCTGATCAAGGCTGTTCATCAAGTACCAAACGGACGAAAACCGCATATCGCAAGTGCTTCTCATCCCTCCACTAAAGAACCTCGACCTATATCTCGAGATGCGAATGATGAACGTGCGTTTTCGTGTACCATTTTTTAACGAATATTATGACGAAGTTGTCGTAGGCGTATGCGAGTCTCCAAGACGACGTACTAGAGCAGTTTCTCACCCACTCCTCGCCATCCGTGTTCACCGAGGCCGTCTCTGCCGTTCGGTATTTCATGGCGGCGACCCTGGTCGCTGACTGACACCAACAGTGCCAAGATTTTAGAGCTCGAGGACGAGCTGGCAACGCAACTGCGCGATGTGGTCGCGAGTCGTGAAGAGATCGAGGTGACAACTTTTTCAGAGGACGAGGTGCTCGCGCTCCGCGGTATGGGTGCGTAGATATGTGTGTTGACTCGTTCGAGGGATATGTGTGCTTGGGTGGAAGAGGACGAGGGGAAGCAGTGCGTAAAATATTGTTTCTGCGCTCGTCGAGAGGATTTGGTTGGGATACAAGGAGGAGGAGCGGGTGATATGGTCGAGCATGGGTTACATTTGCTTGGGGGCTGCACATCATTTGGAAGGCGCAGAGCTTGCCTGACGTCAAGGATACATCAGTCAACAGGGAGTCATTCCGACAAAAGCTGCGGGAGCAACGTGATTCGTTGGTCGAGAAGCTCGTCGATTACGTCGTCGAGAAACAGTGGAATACGGTCAAGGTCGTGAAACGCGTCGTAAGTTTCCAACATTGGTTGGACGTGCGTGTCTTACCACGGGACAGGCATTCCAAAACCTGATGAACTTACGCATTTTGTTCCGTCCGAACCAAGCGACGTCGACGCGGGGCGACTCGCTGCCGACGGAACCGCTCTCGGGGCAGCTAGGGGAGGATGTGCAGGAGCAGTGTGCGGCGTTTATACAAGCTTTGATCGAACAGTACGCGAAGGCGTTTAGGGAGGGTAGGCCTGCCCGAGACGAAGAGGAGGAAGAAGAGGAGAGTGAGCACGATGAGAGCTCTGAGGAAGAGGAGGAGCCGGCGTCGACTGCGACTGCCAAGGGTAAAGGAATGGGTAAAGCCAACAACCATCGTGTTAAGACGACGAGGGCGTGGCTGGAATCTGTCAAGCTAATTAACAACGAGGAAACAATGAGACCCTTCGACAGATCATCAATCTCCGAGTCGAGCGATGCTGGAGCAAGAGAATACCAGTTCATGGCGATGCGGGTGCGATATTTTGATGGCCAACTATGGGCGACTAAGGCCTTCGTTCGATCTCTGTAGCAAGGTAATCATTGATGTATTGGGGATGTACAATGATAATGGGGAGTTGGTCGTCGAGGTGTCAAGAATTCGTTGTTGGTGGCCAAGTTGAGTCTGTGCGTGAGAACCGAAGTGGCGCGCATCTTTCTTGCTCTTGTCCACTTCGCTGTCCCTAGCCCGACTCGCTAGCTTAGTCGCCCACCCTGTCGTATTCATAGCACATCCGATTCATTCATGTACCTACGCTGATACTAGTATACATTATTTCCCCCTCACTTAGCAAACTAAGCTCGACACGCACAGACGGAGGTACGCGTGAGTCCACTACTGATCACTCCTCGAGCAAGTGGCGCCCGCTCTCACTAGTATCCAACAATTCGAGCTTGATCAACACCATTAATGCCTCGCAGGCATGCTGCCACAATTCGTAAAGCTGACATCCTCACACCTGGTGGTCCGTCATCCCCATCCTCTGCGCGATGAAGTCTGCGGCGTCTGCAACTTTCGCTTGGTCATTCTCGCAAGGATCTTTTTAGCCTTCCCCAGCCCCGACGAACTGCACACGCTGTCCATCAGGTGGTCAACGTGAAGTTCATCTCTGTGGTGTGTTTTTCGTCTGATCGTCTGATTCGCTTTTCCAGGTGTACATCGGTCATCTTTACTCTTCTCCCGTCTCGCCAACGCCGAAACCGAGCATGACATCGCCCTCCAACCCCTCGCGTTCTACCAAAACGTCTCGACGAACAAGGACCTCCGGGACGTCTCCACGGAATCCGAGGAGCGCGCGCGCAAGTTTGCGAACAAAGAATCGATGCCCGAAGATCTGTACGCTGCCCAGGTAACTGCTGCCGCGAACATGCGCAAGACGGGCGCATGGGACGGGTTGAGCGCCGAGCAGACATGGCTCGTGGATAAGATGTTGCTCGATGGGAAGCGCGCGGGGTTGGCGCTCAAGGGGAAGGAGGATAAAGGAGACACTCAAGAGGCTCAAGGACGAGCTTTCGGATGTGTGTTTGAAATTCACGGTAGGTTGATCGGATTGGGTGTGTGTGTCTATGCGAGTGCTGAATCGTGTGCGATAGCAAAAATTTAACGCGGAGAGCGTACGTCGCTTGAATGACTATGCGTGTGTGGTCGGTCTGTTTCCTTCATTTATAGGGCCGTATCATGTTCACGCGCGAAAAATTGGTAGGCGTTCTAGAGGATGTGGTTTCTGGGTACACAGAAAACACAGAAGGTGACGAGGTGTTGTACGAAGTCACCTTCAGGACACCAGACATCTTTCCTCTCATGAGTTTTGTCCAATCGCCGACGCGTGCTCTCTATGGACAGTACATACATAGCTCAAATACGCCAACAATCCGAAAACCCGCAAACCCGCTCAGCAGGCCTGTGACGATACATTGGCCAACAACGTCGGGTACCTCGACTGCTCTCCGCCTACGCAGACAGATTGCAGAGATTTTGCAATATGATTCCTGGGCGGATTATATCACGGAGGTGAAGATGGTCAAGAGTGCTGCCAACGCGGGAAAGGTCTGTTGCGCGTCATGGCTTTTTGTTTATACCCTTGACGCGTGTCTAGTTCTCGGATGAACTCAAGAACCATCTCGACCCACTTGGCATTCAAGAACGTGCTACGCTTCTTGAGCTCAAGAAAGAGGAGCATATCAAGCAAGGTTTACCGATCGACGACCACTTTTACGTTTGGGACTATAGGTGTGCCGATTTGATGTGTTCCTCCATCCTCGTGTGATCGTATATTACGATCGTCTTTATATTGAACGATTCTTGAACCTCGATGATGCGCTCGTCAAGGAGTACTTTCCAGTGTTTGTCGTCGTTCCTGCAATCCTCGATATATACTCGGAGTCCAATTTGGTCAAGGATGATGCACGGGATGTCTGGCACCCAGGTGAGTTGTTCGCAGTATCCTCTGCGAGCCTGCTTTCTGACGTCCATGCAGAGGTCCAATAGTTTGCAGTTTGGGAAAAGGGAGCCAATGATGAATCGGGTTTGGTTGTGCACTGTTACGTGGAGGCGCCGTCTCAGATGCTCGACAATTGGTTAGTTGGGGTGTTCAGATGATTGAGTGCGGTTAACATTTCGCCTTAGGTGCTGGGAACCCGAAGTGTTGAAAAAGATGTCGAGTCATCACAAGACGCAAGAGCCTCTGTCGGACGATCTGATCACCAAGATTATCGATAGGTCAGTTGGTTCGAGTTTTCGTCTGAACGTCTCCCTACAGTCGCTACGTCAACGTCGGGTTGTTCTACCTCCGTCAACTAATTTCGATCTCAAGGTACACGACAATAGCCTGCCAAACGAGAACACTAAGCTCTGGAACGATCTGAGACAGCAAATCTCACTCATCCAGGGGGCCGAGTATAAACCTGGGCAGGGCATGTTTGGGCACATCGTTGGTGGATACGATGCTGGGTACTATGGGTGAGTCCTTTTGTTCCCCTCTCCTGGCTTTTTTTCCCACTCTACCACCTTTTTTCATGGAGGTACACGTACTGGCTCGTGTTCGCACAGGACATGTACGAGATGGTGTTCAAGAAGGCGCCGCTGGATCCCGAGCTCGGCAAGTTGTACCGGGACAATATTTTGCTCGTGGGCGGGAGTCGGGACGATATGGATTCGCTCAAGGAACGTCGGGGGTGTCGTGGGTGAACGTGGGTTAACGACGGGGATGTAGGACTTTTTAGGGCGGGAGCCAAACCCGAAGACGTTTATCGAGGAGATCAAGAATGGTAGAAAGCGGCGGGCTGGTGTGAAGTTGTGAGAAGAACAACGGTCTGGTAGTAGTTAGGACGGGGTGGGTGTGTAGCGAGGTGGAAGTCGTGGAAGACTTTGCCTTCCAGGGGGGCTACCTGAGGTGCACGGTGGAATACAAGCGCCAAGTGCACAGCCTGCTGGTTGCAATGAGTCGATTGCGGGTTCCTTCTTCCCATCGCTCAACGTTCAACGTTCAACGTTCAACACTAGACGCTTGAATAGTAAAAGACCAAGTACGGTGAGCACGTCGATGAGACATTTGGTTGACAACATTAACGAGAGCCAATAATGAAGGCTAGTTCGACGTTTCTCAGGTCATACCGGAGCAATGTCTATCAAAGGTGACGAAAACTAGGTCATTTGAAAGCAGAATATTAATGGTGACGCAGAAACAAGCGATGTCACTGGCAGACTCACAATCCAACTCAATCATCCTGATGATGTGCTCTCAGTTGCATTTCTCCCGGGAGGGAAGCACTTCGTGAGCGGTGGCGAGGAAGGGAAGATTCGACGATGGCGAGTCGAAGATGGCATGGAGGTAGAGAAGCCAATGGATGCTGGAAGCCCCGTGAACGATCTTGTCGTGTCGCGAGACGGCAAGTGGATTGTGGCTGGGACACTGAATGGTCAAGTTGTGGTGTGGAATTCGACGACCTTCGAAAACGTCAACGAGTTCAAATCACACGACGACTGGGTGAATGCGATGGTCATTTCTGTGAATGGGACGAAAATCGCGACTGGATCGATTGACAAGACGCTCAGTGTCTGGTCGTTTCCCACGGGGGAGCGACTGCTTGGGCCTTTGGAACACGACGACTGGGTAGCTTCGGTCAAATTCTCTCCAGACGGAAAATTCATCGCAACTGCCACGTTCTTGCGCGAGTCCGTCCGGATCTACGACAGTCTCGATGGCACCCTCCTCGCAGAGTTTCCAATCGAAGGCGAAATTTAAATCCCTCGCCTGGACGGGCGATGGAAAGCAGCTATTTGCCTCATCATGTGATGGCAAAAAACACTGTCTCGACGTGTCCTCCAGGACAATGGTCTCAAAATGGTCTATTCACTGCGAATATCCAACGTGCATCACACTAGCATGCGACGACACATGCATAGCAGTCTCTGCCGGTTCATCTGTCTCATTCTGGGACACTACAACTCATCAACAAATCGGACCTTTCATTGACCAGCCTAATCATGTCTGGTCCATAGCCATCTCGGCAAACTACGATATGGTGGTTGCGAGTGGGAATACAATCACACTCCGCAATCTGCATAGTGTCCTGCCACCATCATACCTCAAGGTATATGCGTTTTGAAACAATGTTGTTATCTAAGTCCACTGTCCTGACATCCAACGTACACCAGAAACAACTTGTGCAATTCCAGTCGGACAGCAATGTTGACATACCGGAGGTACGAGTTCACTCCTATTCCTGTTTGAGGCATGTCATCATAAGGCACAGGTTGAACTCTCGCCCACAACGCTCACGGAGAACAATCCATTCGACTACGACGAGGTCCGTGATCAGTTTATTCTGACTTTGCTCTCGTGTTGACGCTGCGGAAGGCTCCCTCTCCGGTGTCGCCTGCCCCTCATGAGGACCAGGTGCCACCACTTCTCTCATCCCACTCTTCTTTGCAGACAAACAATGTTCAAGTTATCCCTGATCAACCGACCAACGTCGCGACCCAAGTTCCTGATTTCCACCCACCACCCCCCTACACAGCATACAATTCTAGAATGGTTCCTGATCTTGATGTGAGCAATTGCGAGTCATCCCTCTCCCCTCACTTATACTTTCAAAAGCTACCCAGGCCAGCCCTCACGAGCATCACTGCATTGGAATGTGATGTCGGTCTCATGCTCCCTCTATCGCATCCAGATTCACATAATCGAGTTTCGTTGCAGTCACCATTCGTGTTCGACAAAACCGGTCTGCGGTCCATCCTTTCAAACAGTTCACTTGCGCACCAGGAACGTCAGCGCATATTTGAACACTGGCATCATGAATTGGTATTGGTGTTTGAATGTTTGTTTCCTGCGCATGATCATTAAATTTCTCACAGGTTGATCTCGGGACTTCGCATGGGTTTCGCTTGCCCTGTGACCTCGCCTCATCAAGTTTTTCTCGAGGTGAACAGCACACTTCAAGCGTTGATTTGGAATCTACAGCCAATTCCAGTTCGAACTTGGTGTTAGTGCCCGTTTTTTGATTGGCTGTCGAGCTTTGAGATTTCAGTATATATCTGACATCATTCTCCTACAGGCCAATTTCACAGACAGAACCCTTGACATCCGTGTTCAGGTGCACCTCAAGCAAAGATTCCAGAAAGACGCGCAAGATCGATCGAATCAAGGAAAAACTCACCGAAATGCTCCGTGAGTCTTATCGTCGCATGAAAGATGTATTGAAAATGTTGACCGCCAACACGTGTAGGTGAAATAGGTTTCAGTTTACCGAATCATCGCCTCCCGTGGTCCACACTGGAGGGAAAGCTCAAAAGTGTAGGATACACGATTGCTAATTGGCCGGAAGGAGTAGTTCGTGAGAAGGACAAGGGGGTATATAGTCTTGATGCAGAAGAAGCGGACAAGCTCCATCATGCGCTCTTCTCGGTCAAGGATGAAGAGCGGCTTCGATTCGTTCGTCGCGGTATGGGTAAGTAACATGGCATCACGTTGAAATACACCTAATCACTCGCAGAATCTGTAGACGAAGAGGCTGCACCCCGGTGAGTTGTTTGCAGTGTCCTCTGCGAGCCTGCTTTCTGACATCCGTGCAGAGGTCCAACTGTTTGCAGTTTGGGAAAAGGGAGCCAAGGATGAATCGGGTTTCGTTGGGCACTGTTACGTGGAGGCGCCGTCTCAGATGCTCGAGAATTGATTAGTTGGGGTGTTCAGACGACTGAGTGCAGTTGACATTTCGCCTTAGGTGCTGGGAGCCCGAAGTTTTGAAAAAAGATGATGAGTCATTACAAGACGCAAGAGCCTCTGTCGGACGACTTCATCACGAAGATTATCGATAGGCCAGTTGGCTCGAGTTTTCGTCTAAAAGTCTGTCTGACCTAGGCTTACAGTCGCTACGTCAACGTCGGGTTCTACCTCCGTCAACTGTTCTTTGCCAATTTCGATCTCAAGGTACACGACAATAGCATGCCAGACGAGAACACGGACTACACTAAGCTCTGGAACGATCTGAGACAGCAAATATCACTCGTCCATGGGGCTGAGTATAAACCTAGGCAGGGCACATTTGGGCACATCGTTGGTGGACAGGGTGCCAGGTACTATGGGTGAGTGCTCGTGTTCTGTTCTCCTCTCCTCCCTTCTGACTTTTTTTCCCCACTCTACCCCCTTCCTTTGACCACGTCTCGCAAAGTAGGTACACGTACTCGCTCGTGTTCGCGCAAGACATGTACGAGATGGTGTCCAAGAAGGCGCCGCTGGATCCCGAGCTTGGCAAGTTGTACCGCGACCGGATTTTGCTGGTGGGCGGCAGCCGGGACAATATGGATTCGCTCAAGGAACGTCAGGGGTATCGGGAGTCGAACCCGAAGGCGTTTATCGAGGAGATCGAGGATGATAGCAGCGGCGGGCTGGTGTGAAATTGTGAGAAGAATAAAGGTATGGTAGTATTTAGGACGGGGTGGATTGTGTAGTGATCTAGTAACGTGGATGTCGTGGGGGACTTTGCCTTCCAGGGGGCTACACGTGAAGGCATGTGCCAAGTACACAGCCTGGTATTTGTCAATGACACGCAGTAGCTTGCAGGTTGACGTTCAACGTTCATCCATCTTTCCATCGCTCAGTGCTGATCGCTGGCAGCCCAGTATACTTGCCAAGAGCCGTTTGAATAGTAGAAGACTAAGTATTAAAGTACGGTGAGCACGTCGACAAGACATTTGGTTGACAACATTAACAAGAGCAAATCTGAAGGATAGTTCGACGTTCCTCATACGGGAGCAATGTCTATCGAAGGTGATAAAAACTAGGTCATTTGAAGGGGAAATATTGACGGTGACGCAGTAACAAGCGAGCACACCGGCAGACTCGCAATCCAACTCAATCATTCTGATGATTTTAAATCAGTTGCATTTTTCCCAGGCGGGAAGCAGTTCGTGAGCGGAGACTGGAAAGGGAAGATTCGACGATGGCGAGTCGAAGATGGCATGGAGGTAGGGAAGCCAATGGATGTTGGAGATGCCGTGCTGGATCTTGTCGTGTCTCGAGATGGCAAATGGATCGTGGCTGGGACGATCATTGGTCAAGTTGTGGTGTGGAATTTGACGACCTTTGACTCGGAAAAGGCGAATAACTTCAAAGCACACGACGACGAGGTGACTGCGATGGACATCTCACCCGATGGGACGAAGATCGCGACTGGATCGTGGGACAAGACGCTCAGTGTCTGGTCATTTCCCACGGGGAAGCGACTCCTCTGGAGTTTAGAACACGACTCTTTCGTGGCCTCGGTCAAATTCTCTCCAGACGGCAAATTCATCGCAACTGCCACGTACAATGGCGAGTCTGTGCAAATTTACGATAGTCTTGATGGCACCCTATTCGCGGAATTTCCAATCGAAGTCGAATCCCTCGCCTGGACGGGCGATGGAAAGCAGTTGTTTGTCTTGTCCGGCGATGGTAAAATGCAGCGTCTCGACGTGTCCTCCAGGACAATGCTCTCACAATGGTCTATTCACAGCAACAATGATCCGTACTGCATCACACTAGCATGTGATGACACATGCATAGTTGTCTCTGCCGGTTCATCTGTCTCATTCTGGGACACTACAACTCATCAACAAATTGGACCTTTCATTGACTATTCCCATGATGTCGAGACCATGGCCATCTCAGCAAACTATGATATAGTGGCTGCGGGTGGGAGGACGATCACGCTCCGCAATCTGCATGGCGTCCTGCCACCATTATACCTCAAGCATGTGAGTATATCCATTTTAAAACAATGACAATGTTGTTATCTGAGCCGTCTTTACATCCAACTTACACCAGAAAGAACTTGTGGAATTCCAGTCGGACAGCAATGTTGACTTACCAGAGGTACGAGTTCATTCCTATTCCTGGTTGAAACATAGCTTCATAGGGCACAGGTTGAGCTCCCGCCCACAACACTCACGGAGAACAATCCATTCGACTACGACGAGGTCCGTGATCAATATACTCCGACTTTGCTGCCGTGTTGACGCTGCGGAAGGCTCCCTCTGCCGTGTCATCTTTTCGTCATGAGGACCAGATGCCACCACTGCGCTCATCCCACTCCACTTTTCAGACGAGCAATGTTGTCCTCAATCAACAGACCCACATTGCGACCCAAGCTCCTGATTTCCCACCCCCCTGCACTGCACACAATTTTGCAACGGTTCCTGATTTCGATGTGAGCAATGGCGAGTCACCACTCCTCTCAGTTATAAGTTATACGTCCAAAAGTTATGCAGGCCACCCCCCACAAGTATCACTCCCTTGGAATATGGTTTCGGTCTCATGCTCCCTCAATCGCATTCAGATCCGCATAATCGAGTTTCATTGCAGTCACCATTCATGTTCGATCACACGGGTCTGCGATCCATCCTTTCAAACAGCTCCCTTGCGCACGAGGAACGTCAGCGCATATTTGAAAACTGGCATCATGAATTGGTATTGCTGTTTGAATGTTTGTTACCTGCGCATGATCATCAAATTTCTCATAGGTTGATCTCGGGACTTCGCATGGGTTTTGCTTGCCCTTTGACCTCACCCCATCAAGTTTTTCTCGAGGTGAACAGCACACTTCAAGTACTGGTTTGGAATCCACAGCCAATTCTAGTTCGAACTTGGTGTTAGTATCCGTGTTTTGATCGGCTTTATGTGATATGCGAGAGATTTGAGTATATATCTAATATCATTCTCCTACAGGCCAATTTCCCAGGCAGAACCCTCGACATCCGTGTTCAGGTGCACCTCAAGCAAAGACTCCAGAAAGACGCGCAAGATCGATCGAATCAAGGAAAAACTCACCGAAATGCTCCGTGAGTCTTATCGTCGCATGAATGATGCATTGAAAAGGTTGACCGCCAACACGTAGGTGAAATCGGTTTCAAGTTACCGAATGATCGCCTACCGTGGTCCACACTAGAGGGAAAGCTTAAAAGGGCAGGATACACGATTGTCAATTGGCCGCAAGGAGTAGTTCGTGAGAAGGACAAGGGCGTATATAGCCTTGATGCAGAAGAAGCGAACAAGCTTCATCATGCCCTCTTCCCGGACAAGGATGAACAGCGGCTTCGATTCGTTCGTCGCGGTATGGGTGAGTAATATGGCATCACGTCGAAATGCACCTTATCACACTCGCAGAATCTGTAGACAACGACAATACTGCCATTCCGTTGCCCAGCGCCGCATCTGATCGTTCCTGCATGGCAACGGCGGGAAAGCAGGCGAGGTTCAGGGTGATGACTGCGGAAGGATATGGACAGCAGTCTCAGAAGAAACGGCGTTTAAACTAGAGATGCTTTTGTACGATAAGAGATTAGATTCCGTGACGAGATATTCCTGGACCCGTAGGGGACAGGTTTACAGAGCATTAATCGTGGGAATGACAAGGTTAGACGGTGGCAATATATAACAACCTGGGTCGTGCAACTTGACTTGTTTTGTACTTTCTGGGTTCTCTTGCCATATCTGGACGAGATTTAAGTGACCCTACTAAGTTACCTCTGAAACGAGGATACTGTTTCCGCAATCGCTGTCACGTTGGTGGTTTCTTCGCCCTTCGCAACAAGTACTCCGAGTCACTGGTTCTCGCCTCCCATCACATTGTGCTTTTCAACATACTACCATTATGTCCTCTCCATCGTTATCGGTGCCGGTCTCCGGTTCGGTTCGTGCATTGGTCGTGGAGGGCGTATCAGTTCGTGAATCCGTTCCATCATCAGACGATGTGGAGATTGTGGGAAATCAAAAGCCAATTTCAGGACCGAGGATGTCGATAGATTTGTTGATTTCCTCCAAGGGTTTGGCGAGAGGTACGCAGCGAGCTACGGGCGGTGTACACCCTGGTGGTATGATCATTCGGGAGCGCCACGAGTTTACTCGCAAATTTTACATTTAGGTTGAAACGGATCCGGATCTATACGATGTCATACCATGATAAGATATGTACAGAAAGTGTTCCTCGAAGATCTGATCTGAGTCCAAGGTATTTCACAAGCCATCAACCCCTACCACTGCACGCTGGCCGTACAGGACTAAAGTGTCAATGATGAAAGGAAAATATGACAACCATAACATTTTTTTCCACCCCAGACGAATCAGTATCTCATCTCCCTGTCACAATGCTTCCATACTTTACACCCGTGTGGACAGATCACGCAGTTCGTGTACCTTCCCAACCTTTTTGGTCAGTTTTCAAGGCCCGTGCGAAGCAGAGATCACGAACCTCGCACATCTGATCTTTTTCGATAGAACTGCTCTGATTCTGCGTACGACCGAGTCCGTGAATATAGAAGCTGTCGCTGTCGATGTACGACGCACCTCGTTCGTGTCTTCGGTTATGTCCATGACTGATTCCGCTCGGGGATATGTTCGCACAATGTGGGCGGATTGAGTGTCTCGCCTTGATGTCTTACTTGACGCCAGGTCATTCTGGACGATCTCAGTCAGGTTGAGATTTTGCGGATTCCTAAGAACGAGTCTGAAGTTCAAAGACGCTAGCAGACAGTTTGCATAGCTATGTGTGTCATAGCATCGACGAAACGTGTCGAAATCGTGGTTACCCACAATTTCGATAGCATATCAAATTTAGCGAGAAAAAATCGGTCAGGACGCCTCAGCGGTTACCGGAGGACATACATGACAAGATGATAATATTTGTCCCAGTACCGCATTCCAATGATTAGTTCTAGAATCGCGGCTATAGTCGTTACGAGACCAGTCTCAATGGTAAACCTCGTTAACTTGATCAGCATCAATTTGCTTTTTCTTAAATCAGACTGGGAAGGACGGGACTGTGTAATACTTGTGTGAGTGTAAGTTCGAAAAAGAGGACTTGATGCGGGCGCACGCTCAGTATCATACAGATGGTGATTGTAAGATCACACGCAACGCTACTCCCGAGCCAGGTCTGACATGGACACGTGTCTGAGTTCTAAATGGACGATGTATAGTATTACTGTAAGGTGTACTCACCACCAGTGGAGCCAGTCGTAATGGGACGAATTCAGAGGGTTCAGTGGACAGATATTGTCACCTGTTGAAGTTGTGTCCACAATATCATAATCGGGCGCAGGAACCAAGTCACCCTACAGAAGAATCCAACCAAACGGGAGAAAATTGCAGTGCAATCGTGACTTACACTCCAAATAAGATAGCTGATGCTCCCCAGATGAACTAGGGAGAGCTTAACAAACATTTCATTAGTATGTTTGAGATATTCCCAATTGAAATCTATATATCACCATCATGATGGCAAGTGGAATCACGCGGTACTTTCGAAGGGACCATATCCTGTAGCAATAAAAACTTTGAGTGAGTGTAATCACTTCTCTCGATTAGCCACCCAAATGTCTGAGACATGAGATGCTCTCCGAGCCCAGCCATGGGCCCCAAGACAGGTAACCCGGAAAGTATTGTCCCTGTACTAATATCCCATGATATGCTCTCGAATAATAAACCCCAGATGGTGAACCCAGTAATCAATGCTTCCAGTAGAAGGACAATCGTCACTGAGAGAATACTTAGCGATGGCATCACAAGTGTCGTCACGACATCTATCACCTAACACCTTCATAGGTTTCCGGTCATCTGGGAAGCTAGTAAAATAAATATCTGAAGAATGCTAAATGAATGATCTATCAACATTGCGACGTTAGCATGGATACATACAAGACTGGACGACCAAAGATCCCAAAAGCCCAAAGGACAGAGTGTATCCAACGACCTACATGTCGCATACTGTGGGTTAGAATGACTGAGCAAGCAACATGAATAGTACATACAAAAGGTCCATTGCTGCCAACGAAATCAAATGCTCGATGCAGCGAAGCAATAACTCAATGTGTTGACTTACTTAGCTTGACGGATGATCGCAGCAACCTCATAACTGAGCATCGTCACTGAGCACCGAGCAGGGTGTCGTGCGGGAGATAAGAAATCCGCATACCTGATACCAGTGATTTGATCCATATGAAGTTGCGGTTTGTGTTCGAGTCTGCGCAGTACTGTAA
Organism: Leccinum pellstonianum; assembly: GCA_038091735.1. Lineage (NCBI taxonomy): Eukaryota > Fungi > Basidiomycota > Agaricomycetes > Boletales > Boletaceae > Leccinum > Leccinum pellstonianum. Next base: position 5,337 of record JBBPPA010000350.1, on the reverse strand, counting down.
TAACCTTTTGTCCAGTGAAGGGCAAGTAGCGGGGGGCAAAATACGTTGGCCATGGATAGCAATTCAGATTTTAAAGTGGCTGCCAAGATACGTAAGATGTGCTTCTCCAGCACCCCCTTCGATGCTGGTCCCATGATTAGAATGCCGGTGTGAATAGGGCAAAATCGAGTGACGCTTTCAAGTATGGTGCGAATCACTTAGCCACCGCTACCCATGTGCAAAAATTTTGCCCCTTCGAGAAAAATTCCGATTTTTTTTTCGTCTTGCAAAAACGATGCATTTGGTGAATAGAGAATATATACAAGAGGGATTATTGATTTAAAAAAAACTGAGTGAAAAAAAAATTGATCGTGCTCTGAATTTGGCCACCTCAAAGAAAAAAAGCCCCTATTGATCAAAGACGGCAGCAACACGTTCGGGAATACGTCTATGAGACTTGTACTTCGTTGAACTGAATGCTCTGACTTGAATTTGAGCCTCCTTTGTCTGCAACCCTGATTGGTATGCGTCCATCCAGCGACGGACACGAAGTTCCCATAACCGGATTGTGTGAATGTGAACTTGCTCCATTGCCAACGGTGCGTTCTTTTTCAGGGTTTGTGACCAGCGGGCTGCTCTTGCTCGAGCGGCAGCATCTTTGCGAGCTTTCTTGCTCATGATCTTGGTCGAAACTTGAAATATACAATTCTATTCATTCAAAAATAAAGACAGACTCGGAAACCAATGTCGTTATTCTCCATTCCATCTGAGTGCTGAGCCTCGACTCTCCATTCTCCAGCCTCGCGGATCCTGGATTCTCGGCTACGGACCTATCTTAGGGTTAGGGTTAGGGATTGTTCTGTTTCCGCCATAAATTGGCCACTGCACAGCCACTGCACCTTGGTAGCGGTGGCTAAGTGATTCGCACCATAGGAGGTTGGCGTGCTACATCCAACACATACAAACAGTGCGACTAAGCCAGTTCCCAAACAGGCCCAAGGCTTGAAGCGATCAGGCAGACAAAAAGCCACGGATAAACCTGGAACCTCCTGGAACAACTGACTTTTTTGCTGTGTTTCCGGGGTCCAGGGGCGCTCGGAGGGCCTTCATATATTCAATTGCCAGAATTTCGGATGCCGAACATGACCCTCCTTCAGTATTTAGGACATCCCGGCGGGTGTAGGCATGGCGCATCACTGCATTGATTGGAGTAACATCCCTCCAATAATGCCGTGCTGCCCGAGGTCGTGCAGCAGCAGCAGCGTTCTGCACTTTGCGGACCATGGCTTTTATGACAAACATATGTATTATTCGTCTATACAACGTCAAGGGTAGGCAGTTGACGTTATGGACGGCAAGCCCGCTTTCCATTCTGGATGTGGAAGCGCACTCATCGTTTTCCATGCTCCGGTACCTCTGCGAATGCGGCAAGGCGGGCATCAACAATCTGTTTAGTTGCAGCGAATCTTGTGCGTCGTCTCATCGTGTCATATTCGGCCCAGCTTGTGCGTTTCTTGGGGAGCGATTGAATGCCGTCGAACAGCGATCGGTTGCGGACGAGGAGGGGGTTGATGGAAACAAAGTCAACATTCACATGCATTGGTACCGCGACCTGGATCCCAACATTCGCGCAGAATGTGTTAAGGCCATGGGCTCATGGTTCACTCACTATCCCGCCCATTTCCTTGTCATCTCCGGTACGTCGGCTGGGTCCTACCACCCCGTCCGTCTCGAAGCAGTACGAGCACTATCGGTTGTATACACCAAATCCGAGTACGTGAGCTCACTCATTCACTTTACCGAACGCTTCAAACCTCGGTTACTCGAGACGACCGGTGGTGATACCGAATCGAGTGTACGCACCGCCGTCATAGGCGTTCTCAACGCCGTCGACGGAAATGCACTCCTCGAAGACGAGGAACGAGAGCGCATGTGCCTCCTCCTCTTTGATGCCGAAGGCCGTGTCTAGTTTCGTTGCCAGCGTCTGGCAAGAAGCGATCGACGAGCGCGTCTCGGCCATGCCGGGCCGAACCAAGGGTGAAAAGGTCAAGGCGAGGGCAGGCGTTAAAGCTTTGGCAATGTTGTTCGTCGAGTGGGGTAAGGCACTTGACCGGCTATCAAAGGCTGCCGAGGAGCAAAGCGAGGTGGGCGTGGCTGATCGTGCACCAGGTTGCCGCATATACATCCAGTCGTCGAGTGGGGTCGACTCGAGAAGACAGATCGTGCTTGCTGTCGAAGAGCCATGGGACGAGGTCGAGGCTGTCTACGATTGGGAATGCATTTTGGATGTCCTGCTCCTCGACCACTCTGCTGGAAGGGACGAAGACATGGACAGTCCTGATTCGCTCGTGGAGACTGCGAGAACGACGGTTGATCCTGCGTGGCGTTTGTCAGAGGTGGAGAAACCACGCTGCTCGAGGTGTTTGTCGTGTCGTTGCGTCGCACTAAGCTGGCGTCGACGACCGTGCATAACCTACCACTGTTTGCGCTGACGCCACTTATGTCGTCATAGGGTGACGAAGAGACGATCGTGTCGGATCTGACGCGTGCTCTGATCAAGGGCCTACCCAGCCTGTTCATCAAGTACCAAACGGACGAAAAGCGCATATCGCAAGTGCTTCTCATCCCTCCACCTTGCCTCCATTGATGAACCTCGACCTCTATCTCGAGATGTGAATGATGAACGTGCGTCCTCGCGTGCCATTTTTAAATGAATAATATGACGACGTTGTCGTAGGTTCATGCGAGTCTCTGGGACGACGTACTAAACCAGTTTCTCACCCACTCCCCGCTGTCCGTGTTCGCCAAGACCGTCTCTCCCGTTCTGTATTTCATGGCGGCGACCCTGATGGCTGACTAACATCAACTGTATCAAGATTTTGGAGCTCGATGAAGAGCTGGCGACGCAACTGCGCGATGCGGTCGCGGGTGGTGAGGAGATTGAAGTGGCGACGTTTTCAGAGGACGAGGTGCTCGCGCTCGGCGGTACGTGTACGCGGATATGATATGTGTGTTGGTTGGTTCGAGGGACATGTGTACTTGGATGAAAGAGGATGAGGGAGGGAAGCTGAGAGCAGTGCGTGGGATATTTTTTCTGCGCTCGTCGAGAGGGTTTGGTTGGGATACAAGGAGGAGAAGCGGGTGATATGGTCGAGCATGGGTTGCATTTGCTTGGGGGCTGCACATCATTTGGAAGGCGCGCAGCTTGCCAGACGTCAAGGATACGTAGTCGACAGCGAGCCGTTCCGACAAAAGCTGCGGGAGCAACGTGATTCGTTGGTCGAGAAGCTCGTCGATTACGTCGTCGTGCAACAGTCGAATACGGTCGAGGTCGTGAAACGCGTGGTGAGTTTCCAACATTGGTTGGACGTGTGTCTGACCACGGGACAGGCTGTCCAAAACCTGATGAACTTGCGCATCTTGTTCTGTCTGAGCCAAGCGAAATCGACGCGGGGCGACTCGCTGCCGACGGAACCGCTCTCGGTGCAGCTAGGGGAGGATGTGCAGGAGCAGTGTGCGGCGTTTATACAAGCTTTGATCGAACAGTACGCGGAGGCGTTTGAGGAGGGTAGGCCTGCCCGAGACTAAGAGGAGGAAGAAGAGGACAGTGAGCGCGATGAGAGCTCCGAGGAAGAGGAGGAACCGGCGTCGACTGCGACTGCCAAGGGTAAAGGAATGGGTAAAGCCAACAACCATCGTGTCAAGACGACGAGGGCGAGGCCGGAATCTGTCAAGCCAGGTGTCTTGACATTTCTAATTGACAACGAGGAAACAACGAGACCCTTCGGCAGATCATCAATCTCCGAGTCGAACGATGCTGGAGCAAGAGGTTCATGGCGATGCGGATGCGACATTTTGGTAGCCAACTATGGCGGACTGGGTCCTTCGTTTGATCTGTGTAGCAAGGTAATCATTGATGTATTGGGGATGTACAATGATGATGGGGAGTTGGTCGTCGAGGTGTCAAGAATGCGTTGTTGGTGGCCTAGTTTAGTCTGTGCGTGAGAAGCGAAGTGGCGCGCAATCTTTCTGGTTCACTAGCTTAGTCGTTCTTTTCGCACCCACCCGCCACTCCCCTCACAGCCCCCGTCCAAATCTCTCGCCTGTAGTTTTGTCCGTGGCTGTTTCGCTCGACTCCCGTCGAGGCGTAAGCGACAGACCGCCGGGCACAGTCCCGGGCGGGAGACTTGCGGTTTCGCCCACCCTGTCGTATTCATAGCACATCCGATTCACTCATGTACCTGTGCTGATACTAATATACATTCTTTCCCCCTCACTTAGCAAACTAAGCTCGACACGCACAGACGGAGGTACGCGTGAGTCCGCCTAAGTCCACTACTACTTATCACTCCTCGAGCAAGTGGCGCCCGCTCTCACTAGTATGCAACAATTCGAGCCTGATCAACGCCATTAATGCCTCACAGGCATGCTGCCACAATTCGTAAAGCCGACATCTTCACACCTGGTGGTCCGTCATCCCCATCCTCTGCGCGATGAAGTCTGCAGCGTCTGCAACTTTCGCTTGGTGATTCTCGCAAGGATCTTTTCAGCCCTCCCCAGCCCCAATGAACTGCAACACGCTATCCATCAGGTGGTCATCGTAAAGTTCATCTCTGTAGTGTGTTTCCGTCTGATTTATTTTTTCCAGGTGTACATCGGACATTTTTACTCTCCTCCCGTCTCGCCAAGGCCGAAGCCGAGGATGACATCGCCCTCCAACCCCTCGCGTTCTACCAAAAACGTCTCGACGAACAAGGACCTCCGGGACCCCTCCACGAAATCCGAGGAGCGCGCGCGCAAGTTTGCGAACAAAGAATCGATGCGGGAGGATCTCTCCGCTGCCAAGGTAACTGCTGCCGCGAACCTGCGCAAGACGGGCGCGTGGGACGGGTTGAGCGCCGAGCAGAAATGGCTCGTGGATAAGATGTTGCTCGATGGGAAGCGCGCGGGGTTGGCGCTCAAGGGGAAGGAGGATAAGGAGACACTCAAGAGGCTCAAGGACGAGCTCTCGGATGCGTGTTTGAAATTCACGGTAGGTTGATCGGATTGGGTTTGTGTGTCTATGCAAGTGCTGAATCGTGTGCGATAACAAAAATTTAACGAGGAGAGCGTGCGTCGCTTGAATGACTATGCGTGCGTCGTCGGTCTGATTCCTTCATTTATAGGGTCGTATCATGTTCACGCGCGAAAAATTGGATGGCGTTCTAGAGGACGTGGTTTCTGGGTACACAGAAAACACAGAAGGTGACGAGGTGTTGTACGAAGTCACCTTCAGAACGCCCGACATCTTTCCTCGCGTGAGTTTTGTCCAATCGCCGACGCGTGCTCTCTATCGACAGCACATATATAACTCAAATA